>JAWIZW010000047.1:0-163697 GCA_034703905.1 Chenopodium berlandieri
TCATTCGCCTCTTCGGCAGAATGGCAAGATCAGAATATTTGAAGGCGAGTTCCCGGCGGTGAAGTCCGCCTCCGGGTGGATGATGGAAAACGCCCTTCTCATCCGGTTTGCACAGTCATGCTCATTCTCCTCATGAGCCTGTCCTGCTCCGCCTCCAAGGTGGCCTTGAAGTTCTTATTGGCAGCAGCCGCCTCTTTGATCAGGCGCTCATTTTCTTTGGCAAGGCGGCCATTTTCAGTCTCCGCCTCGCTCAGCCGTTGGAGAGGCTCTTTTTGTTTCTCCAACTTACATTGGCGCCATCCAGGGACGCCTGCAGTTGGTCAACTTGGTTTCAGTTGATCATCTGCTGTTGGAGGGCCTTGGTCTTCTCCCGCCTGTTCCATGCGTATAGATTTTGTTTCTAAGCATGCATGTACAAAGAGTATTCAGCAACACTATGGGCGTCATCAACAGCCCGTTTGCCTCTCCTTACCTCTTCAGACTTGCGGGTATAAGGCTCGTTTGAGCCCCTCTACGCGCAGCATGGCCTGCAAAAATTCAGCCGGTTATATGCATATTTAAAGATGCATGATCAAGGTAATTACGACGGTTGTTGGAGCATACGTCGGCCAGGTCGACCAGCACCCGGTCGGCATTAAAGGAGTTGATCCCTGGGATCGCCTCTTTCTCGTCCTTGGACGGCTCTCAGCATGGCCCGGCGTATTGAGCCCCGTCCGGCCAGTGGGGAGAATTATCTGCACCAGAAACAGATGGTGAGAACTCGCATATGCTCTGCCTATTAGATTGCCGGCTGATTGGAGAATCCCCGCTGAGATCGAGACTGCGAATAAACTTGACCCGCATGGGCAGGTCAAGCAGTGTAAGGTCGAAGTTACCTTTGTGGCCCGAACGGCCTCAGAGGGACCGGTTGCGCCCTCAATGGGATGGCAAGAGCACTCCGCAGCTCCAGGTCCCCCTGGGACCTTTATTGATTTGCCGCCGGTAGATGGCCGGTCGGCAGTTTTCTGCACCTTGGATGCAGATTCTTGTTGGGTCGGCGGTGGCCTGACCTGTTTTTGAAGGGACCGGGGCATCTGCTTCCCGTCCTGAAAGCGAGAAAATATAAGTTATGGATAAGGAGAATTGAAATCAATGAGAAGGATCAGACGGTTATACCTTCTTCGCCGCTGGGCAGCAAGTGTTTTCTCGAGGTTGGCTTTCCGATGTCGGCAGCCGACCTAGCCGGTGTCATCTCGCTGGCAACATTTTCTTGGCTTCTTCTGCAAAGGCAGCGCTCGGTTAGAATAAAAAATAAGCAAGGAAATAAAGCATCCGGTTTGAAAGAAACCGGCTGAGTTCCGAATACATACGTTTTTTAAACATGCTGCTTAGACCACAAGCGGACAAGAAGCATTCGTCCCTAAAAACTCATGTTTGGGCACCCAGTTTCTAGGTACCCTTACTATCTCTCCGGATGAGAGGGTGTCAGGAACTAATTCAAAAACCCGGAGTCAAGATGGTCTCTCTATCATCCTCCGGGACAGGGGGGCAGGCGGCACTTGGTTCCAAGAGTTCTGGTTTCCGGTTGTAGATCCGGAAATCTCTGTTCTCTGCCTTAGTTGGGGCCTTAACCAAGTAGAACCGGTGCTTCCAGTCAGACCATTTGGATGGCTTGTCAAGGTCATAAGGTATTTGGGCTGGGTGGTCAAGTATACCAGGCTCTCCAGCCGCCTGGGCTCCTACTCAAGTAATGCATGTGGGCAAACGCCTCCCAGCCGGGTTGAGACCCTGCATCTCGCAGGGCGGCGATATACCCTAAAATGTTTACCCACGAGTTGGGGTTAATGCCAGAGACCCAGGCCATACCCCCTAAGAATGGCTTTTATTGTGTCGTGGAGAGGGAAGCGGACTCCGGCCAAGAAGGCCGCCTCGTAGCACCCGAACCAGCGTTTGCGTTCGGTTGTTCATCCTCCCACCATATTGTTCCCTGCGCAGCCGGTATTTTTATTGTGTAGTCACCCCCCAGCGGCCGCCGTTTGATGAAATCTGGCAGCGCAGCCCGCATGAGGTCGCGGTCCTTAGAGGAGACGGCGATCATTAGAGGATCGTTCCTATTATCCCAAGAAGGCCTCTCCGCCTCCTCGCTATCCTCGGATTGGTTAAGTAGCTGCTACTGCTACTTTGACGCGACCGGCATCAGAACCGGCTAGGGAGTGGGAGACCTCCCTATCAGAGCCTGCCTGCTCTCTGGTCTCATTGAGGGGAGCAGTCTCATTCAAAATGCTATCACTCGGGGTGCTAGTTGTGCCCCCGGGTGAGCCTCTCTGCTCTATCTCTCCTCGCTCTACTTCTCCGCCTGAAGCTTGGACCTCAAGCGGCTGCTCATCTGAGAACCCACTCTTGTAGTTGGGATCTCTGGCAGTAGACCGGATTCTGGCCATTGTGTCCTGCACAAACACAGAGTCGGTCGATATGGGTGTTGAAAAAGGGTTGTCCCAAAGAACAGAGGCGGCAGACCCAGTTCTAGACTCAGCCGTACTAATAAACCGGCTGAGTTCACAGCTAGGTTCCGGGTATGGGTATAAAGGGTCCATCTACTTATGGGACCAATGAATAAAAGTGCGAGTAAAGGACTCAAACGGAAATACATGAAAAAGCTAGAAAGAATAGAGACGGTACCTAGAAGAAAATCTGGAAATTCTTTGGGATGCTTGCGAAGACGCAGGCGGTTCCAAATCCGGCTGGGTTTCTTTGATTACCCTCGCGAAAACCTTTGCCTAGCTTGCAACGACCTAGACGGTCTGAAGACCGGTTGCTCTCAACAAACCTCAACTCCAAATGCTCTCAACTCTCAAATTGCCGGCTGCTCTCAAATTTTCAGAAATTTTGCAAGGCTTGTAAATGAGAGCTCGGGGGGCATCTTCTCCTATTTATAGAAATTGTCCCAGAAGGTGAAGAGTCGTGACTCTTCGCCTTCTGCTTTTCCCTCCTTCAAAAGAATTTGAAGAGTTGCAAAAAAAAAAAAAATAAAAAAAAAATAAAAAAAACCTTTCACCGGTGCCACGTGGCACCCTGCCACGTCAGCACCAGTGAGGGGCAAATGTTTGGGGTAAAAATAACCTAAACATGTGGCCCAATGGCCTAGTGACACGTGGCACCCAGCCGTTGGTCAGCAGGGCTCCAATCCTCTGCTGACACGTGTCCTCCAAACCCTAAACGGGGAACCATCCCTTCCCCACTATAAATAGTTGAAGGACCCTCATTAATGGGCATCTGGAATATTTATTACACACATTGAATACTCCTTAAAAAGACAAACACTTACCCCGAGCAATATTAATTGCGGAATTCTCCCATTACGCGAGAAGTAATTTTTACATTACGTGCATCCTACCTCCCGTATCTTTACTAACTTGATCGTCGGAGGCGGAGCTCCTACCCCCAGGAGTCTTCGTGATTTTGCAGGCACAGGCGTCGAAGGGCATTCTTGGAATTGTAACTCTCCCGCAGGACACATCAAAAACCCCCGAAACACTAGTCAAACACAATTAAACAAAGCTTTTTGAATCATATGAACGTCAAATGCTATCAACAAAGCTAATTGAATCAAATGAAAGTTAAACACAATCAAACAAAGCTAATTGAATTAAATGCTAGTCAAACACAATTAAACAAAGCTTTTTGAATCATATGAAAGTCAAATGCTTTCAACAAAGCTAATTGAATCAAATGAAAGTCAAATGCATTCTACAAAGATAATTGAATCAAATAATAGTTAAACACATTAAAACAAAGCTTTTTGAATCAAATAAAAGTCAAATGCATTCAACAAAGCTAATTGAATCACATGAAAGTCAAATGCATTCTACAAAGCTAATTGAATGAAAAGAAAGTTAAACACAATCAAACAAAGCTAATTGAATCTAATGAAAGTCAAACACATTCAAACAAAGCTTTTTATATCAAATGAAAGTCAACAACATTCAACAAAGTTAATTGAATCAAATGAAATTCAAATGCATTCTACAAAGCTAATTGAATCAAATGAAAGTCAAACACATTCAAACAAAGCTAATTGAATCAAATGAAAGTCTAATGCATTGTACAAAGCTAATTGAATCAAATGAAAGTCAAACACAATTAAACAAAGCTTTTTAAATCAAATTAAAGTCAAATGCATTCAAAGATGCTATTTCAATCAAATGAAAGTCAAATGCATTGTACAAAGCTAATTGAATCAAATGAAGGTCAAACACAATCAAACAAAACGTTATGAATCATATGAAAGTCAAATGCATTCAACAAAGCTAATTGAATCAAATGAAAGTCAAATGCATTCTACAAAGTTAATTGAATCAAATGAATGTCAAACACATTCAAACAAAGCTAATTGAATCAAATGAAAGTCAAATTCATTCGACAAAGTGAATTGAATCAAATGAATGTCAAACACATTTAAACAAAGCTAATTGAATCAAATGAAAGGTAAACACATTCAAACAAAGCTTTTTGAATCAAATGAAAGTAAAATGCATTCAACAAAACTAATTAAATCAAATGAAAGTCAAATGCATTCTATAAAACTAATTGAATCAAATGAAAGTTAAACACAATCAAACGAAGCTAATTGAATTAAATGCTAGTCAAACACAATTAAACAAAGCTTTTTGAATCATATGAACGTCAAATGCTTTCAACAAAGCTAATTAAATCAAATGAAAGTTAAACACAATCAAACAAAGCTAATTGAATCTAATGAAAGTCAAACACATTCAAACAAAGCTTTTTGAATCAAATGAAAGTCAAACACATTAAACAAAGTTAATTGAATCAAATGAAAGTCAAACACATTCAAACAAAGCTTTTTATATCAAATGAAAGTCAAACACATTCAACAAAGTTAATTGAATCAAATGAAAGTCAAATGCATTCTACAAAGCTAATTGAATCAAATGAAAGTCAAACACATTCAAACAAAGCTAATTGAATCAAATGAAAGTCTAATGCATTGTACAAAGCTAATTGTATCAAATGAAAGTCAAACACAATTAAACAAAGCTTTTTAAATTAAATTAAAGTCAAATGCATTCAAAGATGCTATTTCAATCAAATAAAAGTCAAATGCATTGTACAAAGCTAATTGAATCAAATGAAGGTCAAACACAATCAAACAAAACGTTATGAATCATATGAAAGTCAAATGCATTCAACAAAGCTAATTGAATCAAAAGAAAGTCAAATGCATTCTACAAAGTTAGTTGAATCAAATGAATGTCAAACACATTCAAACAAAGCTAATTGAATCAAATGAAAGTCAAATTCATTCGACAAAGCGAATTGAATCAAATGAATGTCAAACACATTTAAACAAAGCTAATTGAATCAAATGAAAGTTAAACACATTCAAACAAAGCTTTTTGAATCAAATGAAAGTAAAATGCATTCAACAAAACTAATTAAATCAAATGAAAGTCAAATGCATTCTATAAAACTAATTGAATCAAATGAAAGTTAAACACAATCAAACGAAGCTAATTGAATTAAATGCTAGTCAAACACAATTAAACAAAGCTTTTTGAATCATATGAACGTCAAATGCTTTCAACAAAGCTAATTGAATCAAATGAAAGTTAAACACATTCAAACAAAGCTAATTGAATCTAATGAAAGTCAAACACATTCAAACAAAGCTTTTTGAATCAAATGAAAGTCAAACACATTAAACAAAGTTAATTGAATCAAATGAAAGTCAAACACATTCAAACAAAGCTTTTTATATCAAATGAAAGTCAAACACATTCAACAAAGTTAATTGAATCAAATGAAAGTCAAATGCATTCTACAAAGCTAATTGAATCAAATGAAAGTCAAACACATTCAAACAAAGCTAATTGAATCAAATGAAAGTCTAATGCATTGTACAAAGCTAATTGTATCAAATGAAAGTCAAACACAATTAAACAAAGCTTTTTAAATCAAATTAAAGTCAAATGCATTCAAAGATGCTATTTCAATCAAATAAAAGTCAAATGCATTGTACAAAGCTAATTGAATCAAATGAAGGTCAAACACAATCAAACAAAACGTTATGAATCATATGAAAGTCAAATGCATTCAACAAAGCTAATTGAATCAAATGAAAGTCAAATGCATTCTACAAAGTTAATTGAATCAAATGAATGTCAAACGCATTCAAACAAAGCTAATTCAATCAAATGAAAGTCAAATGCATTCGACAAAGCGAATTGAATCAAATGAATGTCAAACACATTTAAACAAAGCTAATTGAATCAAATGAAAGTTAAAAACATTCAAACAAAGCTTTTTGAATCAAATGAAAGTAAAATGCATTCAACAAAACTAATTAAATCAAATGAAAGTCAAATGCATGCTACAAAACTAATTGAATCAAATGAAAGTTAAACACAATCAAACAAAGCTAATTGAATTAAATGCTAGTCAAACACAATTAAACAAAGCTTTTTGAATCATATGAACGTCAAATGCTATATACAAAGCTAATTGAATCAAATGAAAGTTAAACACAATCAAACAAAGCTAATTGAATTAAATGCTAGGCAAACACAATTAAACAAAGCTTTTTGAATCATATGAAAGTTAAATGCTTTCAACAAAGCTAATTGAATCAAATGAAAGTCAAATGCATTATACAAAGATAATTGAATCAAATAATAGTTAAACACATTAAAACAAAGCTTTTTGAATCAAATAAAAGTCAAATGCATTCAACAAAGCTAATTGAATCACATGAAAGTCAAATGCATTCTACAAAGCTAATTGAATGAAAAGAAAGTTAAACACAATCAAACAAAGCTAATTGAATCTAATGAAAGTCAAACACATTCAAACAAAGCTTTTTATATCAAATGAAAGTCAAACACATTCAACAAAATTAATTGAATCAAATGAAATTCAAATGCATTCTACAAAGCTAATTGAATCAAATGAAAGTCAAACACATTCAAACAAAGCTAATTGAATCAAATGAAAGTCTAATGCATTGTACAAAGCTAATTGTATCAAATGAAAGTCAAACACAATTAAACAAAGCTTTTTAAATCAAATTAAAGTAAAATGCATTCAAAGATGCTATTTCAATCAAATGAAAGTCAAATGCATTGTACAAAGCTAATTGAATCAAATGAAGGTCAAACACAATCAAACAAAACGTTATGAATCATATGAAAGTCAAATGCATTCAACAAAGCTAATTGAATCAAATGAAAGTCAAATGCATTCTACAAAGTTAATTGAATCAAATGAATGTCAAACACATTCAAACAAAGCTAATTGAATCAAATGAAAGTCAAATGCATTCGACAAAGCAAATTGAATCAAATGAATGTCAAACACATTTAAACAAAGCTAATTGAATCAAATGAAAGTTAAACACATTCAAACAAAGCTTTTTGAATCAAATGAAAGTAAAATGCATTCAACAAAACTAATTAAATCAAATGAAAGTCAAATGCATTCTATAAAACTAATTGAATCAAATGAAAGTTAAACACAATCAAACGAAGCTAATTGAATTAAATGCTAGTCAAACACAATTAAACAAAGCTTTTTGAATCATATGAACGTCAAATGCTTTCAACAAAGCTAATTGAATCAAATGAAAGTTAAACACAATCAAACAAAGCTAATTGAATTAAATGCTAGTCAAACACAATTAAACAAAGCTTTTTGAATCATATGAAAGTCAAATGCTTTCAACAAAGCTAATTGAATCAAATGAAAGTCAAATGCATTCTACAAAGATAATTGAATCAAATAATAGTTAAACACATTAAAACAAAGCTTTTTGAATCAAATAAAAGTCAAATGCATTCAACAAAGCTAATTGAATCACATGAAAGTCAAATGCATTCTACAAAGCTAATTGAATGAAAAGAAAGTTAAACACAATCAAACAAAGCTAATTGAATCTAATGAAAGTCAAACACATTCAAACAAAGCTTTTTATATCAAATGAAAGTCAAACACATTCAACAAAGTTAATTGAATCAAATGAAAGTCAAATGCATTCTACAAAGCTAATAGAATCAAATGAAAGTCAAACACATTCAAACAAAGCTAATTGAATCAAATGAAAGTCTAATGCATTGTACAAAGCTAATTGTATCAAATGAAAGTCAAACACAATTAAACAAAGCTTTTTAAATCAAATTAAAGTCAAATGCATTCAAAGATGCTATTTCAATCAAATGAAAGTCAAATGCATTGTACAAAGCTAATTGGATCAAATGAAGGTCAAACACAATCAAACAAAACGTTATGAATCATATGAAAGTCAAATACATTCAACAAAGCTAATTGAATCAAATGAAAGTCAAATGCATTCTACAAAGCTAATTGAATCAAATGAATGTCAAACACATTCAAACAAAGCTAATTGACTCAAATGAAAGTCAAATGCATTCGACAAAGCTGATTGAATCAAGTTAAAGTCAAACACATTCAAACAAAGCTTTTTGAATCATATGAAAGTCAAATACATTCAACAAAGCTAATTGAATCAAACGAAAGTCAAATGCATTCTACAAAGCTAATTGAATCAAATGAATATCAAACACATTCAAACAAAGCTAATTGAATCAAATGAAAGTCAAATGCATTCGACAAAGCGAATTGAATCAAGTTAAAGTCAAACACATTCAAACAAAGCTTTTTGAATCATATGAAAGTCAAATACATTCAACAAAGCTAATTGAATCAAACGAAAGTCAAATGCATTCTACAAAGCTAATTGAATCAAATGAAAGTAAAATGCATTCTACAAAGCTAATTGAATCAAATGAATGTCAAACACATTCAAAGAAGCTAATTGAATCAAATGAAAGTCAAATGCATTCGACAAAGCTGATTGAATCAAGTTAAAGTCAAACACATTCAAACAAAGCTTTTTGAATCAAATGAAAGTCAGACACATTCAAACAAAGCTTTTTGAATTATATGAAAGTCAAGTGCATTTAACAAAGCAAATTGAATCAAATGAAAGTTAAATGCATTCTACAAAGCTAATTGAATCAAATGAAAGTTAAACACAATCAAACAAAGCTAATTGAATTAAATGCTAGTCAAACACAATTAAACAAAGCTTTTTGAATCATATGAAAGTCAAATGCTTTCAACAAAGCTAATTGAATCTAATGAAAGTCAAATGCATTCTACAAAGATAATTGAATCAAATAATAGTCAAACACATTCAAACAAAGATTTTTGAATCAAATAAAAGTCAAATGCATTCAACAAAGCTAATTGAATCACATGAAAGTCAAATGCATTTTACAAATCTAATTGAATGAAAAGAAAGTTAAACACAATCAAACAAAGCTAATTGAATCTAATGAAAGTCAAACACATTCAAACAAAGCTTTTTGAATCAAATAAAAGTCAAACACATTCAACAAAGTTAATTGAATCAAATGAAAGTCAAATGCATTCTACAAAGCTAATTGAATCAAATGAAAGTCAAACACATTCAAACAAAGCTAATTGAATCAAATGAAAGTCTAATGCATTCGACAAAGCGAATTAAATCAAGTTAAAGTCAAACACATTCAAACAAAGCTTTTTGAATCATATGAAAGTCAAATACATTCAACAAAGCTAATTGAATCAAACGAAAGTCAAATGCATTCTACAAAGTTAATTGAATCAAATTAAAGTAAAATGCATTCTACAAAGCTAATTGAATCAAATGAATGTCAAACACATTCAAAGAAGCTAATTGAATCAAATGAAAGTCAAATGCATTCGACAAAGCTGATTGAATCAAGTTAAAGTCAAACACATTCAAACAAAGCTTTTTGAATCAAATGAATGTCAGACACATTCAAACAAAGCTTTTTGAATCATATGAAAGTCAAGTGCATTTAACAAAGCAAATTGAATCAAATGAAAGTCAAATGCATTCTACAAAGCTAATTGAATCAAATGAAAGTTAAACACAATCAAACAAAGCTAATTGAATTAAATGCTAGTCAAACACAATTAAACAAAGCTTTTTGAATCATATGAAAGTCAAATGCTTTCAACAAAGCTAATTGAATCTAATGAAAGTCAAATGCATTATACAAAGATAATTGAATCAAATAATAGTTAAACACATTAAAACAAAGCTTTTTGAATCAAATAAAAGTCAAATGCATTCAACAAAGCTAATTGAATCACATGAAAGTCAAATGCATTCTACAAAGCTAATTGAATGAAAAGATAATCAAACAAAGCTAATTGAATCTAATGAAAGTCATACACATTCAAACAAAGCTTTTTATATCAAATGAAAGTCAAACACATTCAACAAAGTTAATTGAATCAAATGAAATTCAAATGCATTCTACAAAGCTAATTGAATCAAATGAAAGTCAAACACATTCAAACAAAGCTAATTGAATCAAATGAAAGTCTAATGCATTGTACAAAGCTAATTGTATCAAATGAAAGTCAAACACAATTAAACAAAGCTTTTTAAATCAAATTAAAGTAAAATGCATTCAAAGATGCTATTTCAATCAAATGAAAGTCAAATACATTGTACAAAGCTAATTGAATCAAATGAAGGTCAAACACAATCAAACAAAACGTTATGAATCATATGAAAGTCAAATGCATTCAACAAAGCTAATTGAATCAAATGAAAGTCAAATGCATTCTACAAAGTTAATTGAATCAAATGAATGTCAAACACATTCAAACAAAGCTAATTGAATCAAATGAAAGTCAAATGCATTCGACAAAGCGAATTGAATCAAATGAATGTCAAACAAATTTAAACAAAGCTAATTGAATCAAATGAAAGTTAAACACATTCAAACAAAGCTTTTTGAATCAAATGAAAGTAAAATGCATTCAACAAAACTAATTAAATCAAATGAAAGTCAAATGCATTCTATAAAACTAATTGAATCAAATGAAAGTTAAACACAATCAAACGAAGCTAATTGAATTAAATGCTAGTCAAACACAATTAAACAAAGCTTTTTGAATCATATGAACGTCAAATGCTTTCAACAAAGCTAATTGAATCAAATGAAAGTTAAACACAATCAAACAAAGCTAATTGAATTAAATGCTAGTCAAACACAATTAAACAAAGCTTTTTGAATCATATGAAAGTCAAATGCTTTCAACAAAGCTAATTGAATCAAATGAAAGTCAAATGCATTCTACAAAGATAATTGAATCAAATAATAGTTAAACACATTAAAACAAAGCTTTTTGAATCAAATAAAAGTCAAATGCATTCAACAAAGCTAATTGAATCACATGAAAGTCAAATGCATTCTACAAAGCTAATTGAATGAAAAGAAAGTTAAACACAATCAAACAAAGCTAATTGAATCTAATGAAAGTCAAACACATTCAAACAAAGCTTTTTATATCAAATGAAAGTCAAACACATTCAACAAAGTTAATTGAATCAAATGAAAGTCAAATGCATTCTACAAAGCTAATAGAATCAAATGAAAGTCAAACACATTCAAACAAAGCTAATTGAATCAAATGAAAGTCTAATGCATTGTACAAAGCTAATTGTATCAAATGAAAGTCAAACACAATTAAACAAAGCTTTTTAAATCAAATTAAAGTCAAATGCATTCAAAGATGCTATTTCAATCAAATGAAAGTCAAATGCATTGTACAAAGCTAATTGGATCAAATGAAGGTCAAACACAATCAAACAAAACGTTATGAATCATATGAAAGTCAAATACATTCAACAAAGCTAATTGAATCAAATGAAAGTCAAATGCATTCTACAAAGCTAATTGAATCAAATGAATGTCAAACACATTCAAACAAAGCTAATTGACTCAAATGAAAGTCAAATGCATTCGACAAAGCTGATTAAATCAAGTTAAAGTCAAACACATTCAAACAAAGCTTTTTGAATCATATGAAAGTCAAATACATTCAACAAAGCTAATTGAATCAAACGAAAGTCAAATGCATTCTACAAAGCTAATTGAATCAAATGAATATCAAACACATTCAAACAAAGCTAATTGAATCAAATGAAAGTCAAATGCATTCGACAAAGCGAATTGAATCAAGTTAAAGTCAAACACATTCAAACAAAGCTTTTTGAATCATATGAAAGTCAAATACATTCAACAAAGCTAATTGAATCAAACGAAAGTCAAATGCATTCTACAAAGCTAATTGAATCAAATGAAAGTAAAATGCATTCTACAAAGCTAATTGAATCAAATGAATGTCAAACACATTCAAAGAAGCTAATTGAATCAAATGAAAGTCAAATGCATTCGACAAAGCTGATTTAATCAAGTTAAAGTCAAACACATTCAAACAAAGCTTTTTGAATCAAATGAAAGTCAGACACATTCAAACAAAGCTTTTTGAATCATTTGAAAGTCAAGTGCATTTAACAAAGCAAATTGAATCAAATGAAAGTCAAATGCATTCTACAAAGCTAATTGAATCAAATGAAAGTTAAACACAATCAAACAAAGCTAATTGAATTAAATGCTAGTCAAACACAATTAAACAAAGCTTTTTGAATCATATGAAAGTCAAATGCTTTCAACAAAGCTAATTGAATCTAATGAAAGTCAAATGCATTCTACAAAGATAATTGAATCAAATAATAGTCAAACACATTCAAACAAAGATTTTTGAATCAAATAAAAGTCAAATGCATTCAACAAAGCTAATTGAATCACATGAAAGTCAAATGCATTCTACAAATCTAATTGAATGAAAAGAAAGTTAAACACAATCAAACAAAGCTAATTGAATCTAATGAAAGTCAAACACATTGAAACAAAGCTTTTTGAATCAAATGAAAGTCAAACACATTCAAAAAAGTTAATTGAATCAAATGAAAGTCAAATGCATTCTACAAAGCTAATTGAATCAAATGAAAGTCAAACACATTCAAACAAAGCTAATTGAATCAAATGAAAGTCTAATGCATTCGACAAAGCGAATTGAATCAAGTTAAAGTCAAACACATTCAAACAAAGCTTTTTGAATCATATGAAAGTCAAATACATTCAACAAAGCTAATTGAATCAAACGAAAGTCAAATGCATTCTACAAAGCTAATTGAATCAAATGAAAGTAAAATGCATTCTACAAAGCTAATTAAATCAAATGAATGTCAAACACATTCAAAGAAGCTAATTGAATCAAATGAAAGTCAAATGCATTCGACAAAGCTGATTGAATCAAGTTAAAGTCAAACACATTCAAACAAAGCTTTTTGAATCAAATGAAAGTCAGACACATTCAAACAAAGCTTTTTGAATCATATGAAAGTCAAGTGCATTTAACAAAGCAAATTGAATCAAATGAAAGTCAAATGCATTCTACAAAGTTAATTGAATCAAATGAAAGTTAAACACAATCAAACAAAGCTAATTGAATTAAATGCTAGTCAAACACAATTAAACAAAGCTTTTTGAATCATATGAAAGTCAAATGCTTTCAACAAAGCTAATTGAATCTAATGAAAGTGAAATGCATTATACAAAGATAATTGAATCAAATAATAGTTAAACACATTAAAACAAAGCTTTTTGAATCAAATAAAAGTCAAATGCATTCAACAAAGCTAATTGAATCACATGAAAGTCAAATGCATTCTACAAAGCTAATTGAATGAAAAGAAAGTTAAACACAATCAAACAAAGCTAATTGAATCTAATGAAAGTCAAACACATTCAAACAAAGCTAATTGAATCAAATGAAAGTCAAATGCATTCTACAAAGCTAATTGAATCAAATGAAAGTTAAACACAATTAAACAAAGCTAATTGAATTAAATGCTAGTCAAACACAATTAAACAAAGCTTTTTGAATCATATGAAAGTCAAATGCTTTCAACAAAGCTAATTGAATCAAATGAAAGTCAAATGCATTCTACAAAGATAATTGAATCAAATAATAGTTAAACACATTAAAACAAAGCTTTTTGAATCAAATAAAAGTCAAATGCATTCAACAAAGCTAATTGAATCACATGAAAGTCAAATGCATTCTACAAAGCTAATTGAATGAAAAGAAAGTTAAACACAATCAAACAAAGCTAATTGAATCTAATGAAAGTCAAACACATTCAAACAAAGCTTTTTGAATCAAATGAAAGTCAAACACATTCAACAAAGTTAATTGAATCAAATGAAAGTCAAATGCATTCTACAAAGCTAATTGAATCAAATGAAAGTCAAACACATTCAAACAAAGCTAATTGAATCAAATGAAAGTCTAATGCATTCGACAAAGCGAATTGAATCAAGTTAAAGTCAAACACATTCAAACAAAGCTTTTTGAATCATATGAAAGTCAAATACATTCAACAAAGCTAATTGAATCAAACGAAAGTCAAATGCATTCTACAAAGCTAATTGAATCAAATGAAAGTAAAATGCATTCTACAAAGCTAATTGAATCAAATGAATGTCAAACACATTCAAAGAAGCTAATTGAATCAAATGAAAGTCAAATGCATTCGACAAAGCTGATTGAATCAAGTTAAAGTCAAACACATTCAAACAAAGCTTTTTTAATCAAATGAAAGTCAGACACATTCAAACAAAGCTTTTTGAATCATATGAAAGTCAAGTGCATTTAACAAAGCAAATTGAATCAAATGAAAGTCAAATGCATTCTACAAAGCTAATTGAATCAAATGAAAGTTAAACACAATCAAACAAAGCTAATTGAATTAAATGCTAGTCAAACACAATTAAACAAAGATTTTTGAATCATATGAAAGTCAAATGCTTTCAACAAAGCTAATTGAATCTAATGAAAGTCAAATGCATTATACAAAGATAATTGAATCAAATAATAGTTAAACACATTAAAACAAAGCTTTTTGAATCAAATAAAAGTCAAATGCATTCAACAAAGCTAATTGAATCACATGAAAATCAAATGCAATCTACAAAGCTAATTGAATGAAAAGAAAGTTAAACACAATCAAACAAAGCTAATTGAATCTAATGAAAGTCAAACACATTCAAACAAAGCTTTTTATATCAAATGAAAGTCAAACACATTCAACAAAGTTAATTGAATCAAATGAAATTCAAATGCATTCTACAAAGCTAATTGAATCAAATGAAAGTCAAACACATTCAAACAAAGCTAATTGAATCAAATGAAAGTCTAATGCATTGTACAAAGCTAATTGTATCAAATGAAAGTCAAACACAATTAAACAAAGCTTTTTAAATAATATTAAAGTAAAATGCATTCAAAGATGCTATTTCAATCAAATGAAAGTCAAATGCATTGTACAAAGCTAATTGAATCAAATGAAGGTCAAACACAATCAAACAAAACGTTATGAATCATATGAAAGTCAAATGCATTCAACAAAGCTAATTGAATCAAATGAAAGTCAAATGCATTCTACAAAGTTAATAGAATCAAATGAATGTCAAACACATTCAAACAAAGCTAATTGAATCAAATGAAAGTCAAATGCATTCGACAAAGCGAATTGAATCAAATGAATGTCAAACACATTTAAACAAAGCTAATTGAATCAAATGAAAGTTAAACACATTCAAACAAAGCTTTTTGAATCAAATGAAAGTAAAATGCATTCAACAAAACTAATTAAATCAAATGAAAGTCAAATGCATTCTATAAAACTAATTGAATCAAATGAAAGTTAAACACAATCAAACGAAGCTAATTGAATTAAATGCTAGTCAAACACAATTAAACAAAGCTTTTTGAATCATATGAACGTCAAATGCTTTCAACAAAGCTAATTGAATCAAATGAAAGTTAAACACAATCAAACAAAGCTAATTGAATTAAATGCTAGTCAAACACAATTAAACAAAGCTTTTTGAATCATATGAAAGTCAAATGCTTTCAACAAAGCTAATTGAATCAAATGAAAGTCAAATGCATTCTACAAAGATAAGTGAATCAAATAATAGTTAAACACATTAAAACAAAGCTTTTTGAATCAAATAAAAGTCAAATGCATTCAACAAAGCTAATTGAATCACATGAAAGTCAAATGCATTCTACAAAGCTAATTGAATGAAAAGAAAGTTAAACACAATCAAACAAAGCTAATTGAATCTAATGAAAGTCAAACACATTCAAACAAAGCTTTTTATATCAAATGAAAGTCAAACACATTCAACAAAGTTAATTGAATCAAATGAAAGTCAAATGCATTCTACAAAGCTAATAGAATCAAATGAAAGTCAAACACATTCAAACAAAGCTAATTGAATCAAATGAAAGTCTAATGCATTGTACAAAGCTAATTGTATCAAATGAAAGTCAAACACAATTAAACAAAGCTTTTTAAATAAAATTAAAGTCAAATGCATTCAAAGATGCTATTTCAATCAAATGAAAGTCAAATGCATTGTACAAAGCTAATTGGATCAAATGAAGGTCAAACACAATCAAACAAAACGTTATGAATCATATGAACGTCAAATACATTCAACAAAGCTAACTGAATCAAATGAAAGTCAAATGCATTCTACAAAGCTAATTGAATCAAATGAATGTCAAACACATTCAAACAAAGCTAATTGACTCAAATGAAAGTCAAATGCATTCGACAAAGCTGATTGAATCAAGTTAAAGTCAAACACATTCAAACAAAGCTTTTTGAATCATATGAAAGTCAAATACATTCAACAAAGCTAATTGAATCAAACGAAAGTCAAATGCATTCTACAAAGCTAATTGAATCAAATGAATATCAAACACATTCAAACAAAGCTAATTGAATCAAATGAAAGTCAAATGCATTCGACAAAGCGAATTGAATCAAGTTAAAGTCAAACACATTCAAACAAAGCTTTTTGAATCATATGAAAGTCAAATACATTCAACAAAGCTAATTGAATCAAACGAAAGTCAAATGCATTCTACAAAGCTAATTGAATCAAATGAAAGTAAAATGCATTCTACAAAGCTAATTGAATCAAATGAATGTCAAACACATTCAAAGAAGCTAATTGAATCAAATGAAAGTCAAATGCATTCGACAAAGCTGATTGAATCAAGTTAAAGTCAAACACATTCAAACAAAGCTTTTTGAATCAAATGAAAGTCAGACACATTCAAACAAAGCTTTTTGAATCATATGAAAGTCAAGTGCATTTAACAAAGCAAATTGAATCAAATGAAAGTCAAATGCATTCTACAAAGCTAATTGAATCAAATGAAAGTTAAACACAATCAAACAAAGCTAATTGAATTAAATGCTAGTCAAACACAATTAAACAAAGCTTTTTGAATCATATGAAAGTCAAATGCTTTCAACAAAGCTAATTGAATCTAATGAAAGTCAAATGCATTCTACAAAGATAATTGAATTAAATAATAGTCAAACACATTCAAACAAAGATTTTTGAATCAAATAATAGTCAAATGCATTCAACAAAGCTAATTGAATCACATGAAAGTCAAATGCATTCTACAAATCTAATTGAATGAAAAGAAAGTTAAACACAATCAAACAAAGCTAATTGAATCTAATGAAAGTCAAACACATTCAAACAAAGCTTTTTGAATCAAATGAAAGTCAAACACATTCAACAAAGTTAATTGAATCAAATGAAAGTCAAATGCATTCTACAAAGCTAATTGAATCAAATGAAAGTCAAACACATTCAAACAAAGCTAATTGAATCAAATGAAAGTCTAATGCATTGTACAAAGCTAATTGTATCAAATGAAAGTCAAACACAATTAAACAAAGCTAATTGTATCAAATGAAAGTCAAACACAATTAAACAAAGCTTTTTGAATCAAATTAAAGTCAAATGCATTCAAAGATGCTATTTCAATTAAATAAAAGTCAAATGCATTGTACAAAGCTAATTGAATCAAATGAAGGTCAATCACAATCAAATAAAACATTATGAATCATATGAAAGTCAAATACATTCAACAAAGCTAATTGAATCAAATGAAAGTCAAATGCATTCTACAAAGCTAATTGAATCAAATGAATGTCAAACACATTTAAACAAAGCTAAATTGAATCAAATGAAAGTCAAATGCATTCGACAAAGCTGATTGAATCAAGTTAAAGTCAAACACGTTCAAACAAAGCTTTTTGAATCAAATGAAAGTTAAACACAATCAAACAAAGCTAATTGAATTAAATGCTAGTCAAACACAATTTAACAAAGCTTTTTGAATCATATGAAAGTCAAATGCTTTCAACAAAGCTAATTGAATCAAATGAAAGTCAAATGCACTCTACAAAGATAATTGAATCAAATAATAGTTAAACACATTAAAACAAAGCTTTTTGAATCAAATAAAAGTCAAATGCATTCAACAAAGCTAATTGAATCACATGAAAGTCAAATGCATTCTACAAAGCTAATTAAATGAAAAGAAAGTTAAACACAATCAAACAAAGCTAATTGAATCTAATGAAAGTCAAACACATTCAAACAAAGCTTTTTATATCAAATGAAAGTCAAACACATTCAACAAAGCTAATTGAATCAAACGAAAGTCAAATGCATTCTACAAAGCTAATTGAATCAAATGAATATCAAACACATTCAAACAAAGCTAATTGAATCAAATGAAAGTCAAATGCATTCGACAAAGCGAATTGAATCAAGTTAAAGTCAAACACATTCAAACAAAGCTTTTTGAATCATATGAAAGTCAAATACATTCAACAAAGCTAATTGAATCAAACGAAAGTCAAATGCATTCTACAAAGCTAATTGAATCAAATGAAAGTAAAATGCATTCTACAAAGCTAATTGAATCAAATGAATGTCAAACACATTCAAAGAAGCTAATTGAATCAAATGAAAGTCAAATGCATTCGACAAAGCTGATTGAATCAAGTTAAAGTCAAACACATTCAAACAAAGCTTTTTGAATCAAATGAAAGTCAGACACATTCAAACAAAGCTTTTTGAATCATATGAAAGTCAAGTGCATTTAACAAAGCAAATTGAATCAAATGAAAGTCAAATGCATTCTACAAAGCTAATTGAATCAAATGAAAGTTAAACACAATCAAACAAAGCTAATTGAATTAAATGCTAGTCAAACACAATTAAACAAAGCTTTTTGAATCATATGAAAGTCAAATGCTTTCAACAAAGCTAATTGAATCTAATGAAAGTCAAATGCATTCTACAAAGATAATTGAATTAAATAATAGTCAAACACATTCAAACAAAGATTTTTGAATCAAATAATAGTCAAATGCATTCAACAAAGCTAATTGAATCACATGAAAGTCAAATGCATTCTACAAATCTAATTGAATGAAAAGAAAGTTAAACACAATCAAACAAAGCTAATTGAATCTAATGAAAGTCAAACACATTCAAACAAAGCTTTTTGAATCAAATGAAAGTCAAACACATTCAACAAAGTTAATTGAATCAAATGAAAGTCAAATGCATTCTACAAAGCTAATTGAATCAAATGAAAGTCAAACACATTCAAACAAAGCTAATTGAATCAAATGAAAGTCTAATGCATTGTACAAAGCTAATTGTATCAAATGAAAGTCAAACACAATTAAACAAAGCTAATTGTATCAAATGAAAGTCAAACACAATTAAACAAAGCTTTTTGAATCAAATTAAAGTCAAATGCATTCAAAGATGCTATTTCAATTAAATAAAAGTCAAATGCATTGTACAAAGCTAATTGAATCAAATGAAGGTCAATCACAATCAAATAAAACATTATGAATCATATGAAAGTCAAATACATTCAACAAAGCTACTTGAATCAAATGAAAGTCAAATGCATTCTACAAAGCTAATTGAATCAAATGAATGTCAAACACATTTAAACAAAGCTAAATTTAATCAAATGAAAGTCAAATGCATTCGACAAAGCTGATTGAATCAAGTTAAAGTCAAACACGTTCAAACAAAGCTTTTTGAATCAAATGAAAGTTAAACACAATCAAACAAAGCTAATTGAATTAAATGCTAGTCAAACACAATTTAACAAAGCTTTTTGAATCATATGAAAGTCAAATGCTTTCAACAAAGCTAATTGAATCAAATGAAAGTCAAATGCACTCTACAAAGATAATTGAATCAAATAATAGTTAAACACATTAAAACAAAGCTTTTTGAATCAAATAAAAGTCAAATGCATTCAACAAAGCTAATTGAATCACATGAAAGTCAAATGCATTCTACAAAGCTAATTAAATGAAAAGAAAGTTAAACACAATCAAACAAAGCTAATTGAATCTAATGAAAGTCAAACACATTCAAACAAAGCTTTTTATATCAAATGAAAGTCAAACACATTCAACAAAGTTAATTGAATCAAATTAAAGTCAAATGCATTCTACAAAGCTAATTGAATCAAATGAAAGTAAAACACATTCAAACAAAGCTAATTGAATCAAATGAAAGTCAAACACATTCAAACAAAGCTAATTGTATCAAATGAAAGTCAATCACAATTAAACAAAGATTTTTGAATCAAATTAAAGTCAAATGCATTCAAAGAAGCTATTTAAATCAAATGAAAGTCTAACGCATTCAAACAAAGCTTTTTGAATCAGATAAAAATCAAATGCATTCAACAAAGCTAATTGAATCAAATGAAAGTCTAACGCAATCTACAAAGCTAATTGAATCAAAAGAAAGTTAAACACAATCAAACAAAGCTAATTGAATCTAATGAAAGTAAAACACATTCAATCAAAGCTTTTTGAATCAAATGAATGTCAAACACATTCAACAAAGTTAATTAAATCAAATGAAAGTCAAATGCATTTTACAAAGCTAATTGAATCAAATGAAAGTCAAACACATTCAAACAAAGCTAATTGAATCAAATGAAAGTCTAATGCATTGTACAAAGCTAATTGTATCAAATGAAAATCAAACATAATTAAACAAAGCTTATTGAATCAAATTAAAGTCAAATGCATTCAAAGATGCTATTTCAATCAAATGAAAGTCAAATGCATTGTACAAAGCTAATTGAATTAAATGAAAGTCAAACACAATCAAACAAAACGTAATGAATCATATGAAAGTCAAATACATTCAACAAAGCTAATTGAATCAAATGAAAGTAAAATGTTTTCTACAAAGCTAATTGAATCTAATGAATGTCAAACACATTCAAAAAAGCTAATTGAATCAAATGAAAGTCAAATGCACTCGACAAAGCTGAATGAATCAAGTTAAAGTCAAACACATTCAAACAAAGCTTTTTGAATCAAATGAAAGTCAGACACATTCAAACAAAGCTTTTTGAATCATATGAAAGTCAAATGCATTTAACAAAGCGAATTGAATCAAATGAAAGTCAAATGCATTCTACAAAGCTGATTGAATCAAATGAAAGTTAAACACAGTCAAACAAAGCTAATTGAATTAAATGCTAGTCAAACACAATTAAACAAAGATTTTTGAATCAAATTAAAGTCAAATGCATTCAAAGATGCTATTTCAATCAAATGAAAGTCAAATGCATTGTACAAAGCTAATTGAATCAAATGAAGGTCAAACACAATCAAATAAAACGTTATGAATCATATGAAAGTCAAATACATTCAACAAAGCTAATTGAATCAAATGAATGTCAAACACATTCAAACAAAGCTAATTGAATCAAATGAAAGTCAAATGCATTCGACAAAGTTGATTGAATCAAGTTAAAGTCAAACACATTCAAACAAAGGTTTTTGAATCATATGAAAGTCAAATACATTCAACAAAGCTAATTGAATCAAACGAAAGTGAAATGCATTCATCAAAGCTAATTAAATCAAATGAAAGTAAAATGCATTTTACAAAGCTAATTGAATCAAATGAAAGTCAAACACATTCAAAAAAGCTAATTGAATCGAATGAAAGTCAAATGCATTCGACAAAGCTGATTGAATCAAGTTAAAGTCAAACACATTCAAACAAAGCTTTTTGAATCAAATGAAAGTCAGACACATTCAAACAAAGCTTTTTGAATCATATGAAAGTCAAATGCATTGAACAAAGCTAATTGAATCAAATGAAAGTCAAATGCATTTCTACAAAGCTAATTGAATCAAATGAAAGTTAAACACAATCAAACAAAGCTAATTGAATTAAATGCTAGTCAAACACAATTAAACAAAGCTTTTTGAATCATATGAAAGTCAAATGCTTTCAACAAAGCTAATTGAATCTAATGAAAGTCAAATGCATTCTACAAAGATAATTGAACCTAATAATAGCCAAACACATTAAAACAAAGCTTTTTGAATCAAATAAAAGTCAAATGCATTCAACAAAGCTAATTGAATCACATGAAAGTCAAATGCATTCTACAAAGCTAATTGAATGAAAAGAAAGTTAAACACAATTAAACAAAGCTAATTGAATCTAATGAAAGTCAAACACATTCAAACAAAGCTTTTTGAATCATATGAAAGTCAACCACATTAAACAAAGTTAATTGAATCAAATGAAAGTCAAATGCATTATACAAAGCTAATTGAATCAAATGAAAGTCAAACTGACCAATATGGTCAAGGTTCTAATGTTCAAGACGATCCAAGTGGTCAAGGCCTTGAGGTCCAAGTTCAAGACAATGCAAGGGAATTATTTCTGTCCAAGTCATTCTTTAGTCCGTTGCACGGTTTTGGTCCGAAAGTTTTTACAAGGGGTTGCACTTCACTTAGTGTAATTAACCTTGTAGGAAGTATCTAGCAAGTGACGGTTTTCCAAGCTCCAAATGCACGTTTAATAAGCGTCGGTTACAAGTTAAATTGGTGACAGTTTGGGCGTATTTCATGCTAGCCGTTTGTGAGTTACTTGGGCTGATTAAAGTGGCATGATTCATGGCATTTAATGGGCGTTTGTTGGCTGAACATTGCACCTCATTACTTGGGGGTTACGTGTGGATATTGTTGCTAGAATAAAGGCATTAAAATAGGAGTTACAAAGTTTGAATAAAAGGCGTGAATCAAGGCTTTGAAATGGGAGTTACGAAGACTTGAAAGAGTAGCTGTTTTGGGCGTGTGGGAGATGCTCTTTGGATGCTATTTTGACTGATTATTTTCCCTTGTTTCAAGCCTAGGTTTTAGTTCTTTTAAATTAGTTTAATTATGTTTGTAATGGAGTTAAGTGGGGCGTGTATTAACCACTTATTTCCTTAGTTAATTTCGTTTTGTTTATTTCTTTTTGTTAATTAAAGTAGGCAAGTGAAAAGGTTGTATGGATGCTATAAATAGCATACTTTGAATGAATGAAAAGACATCCAAGAATATTTGCCCAAAACGTGTGTTTTGATAATTGAAGTGACTTGTGTTTAGTTCACTTTGTTTTCCAAATTTGAGTATCCGAATTTGAAGAGTGTTAGTTTTGGTGAGAGTTCCCAAGATTAAAACTTGTAGTTTACGATTTGGTGAGAGTTCCCTTATCTAAACTATCCCAAGCAAACGAGTGAGAGTTCCTCTTTGCTATATCCTTAGCTTAGGGTGAGTGTTCCCCTAACTAAACTGATCTCGTGACAATTGAAACTTAAAATCATTTGACCTTCTGTTTAACTTATCATTATTGTAACAAGGTTTCTCATCTTGTTTACACATCATTTGGCGCGTCAGGTAGGGGGAAAATTTTCTTAAATTTTTCCAAAGGGGTCGAATACCTACATACCATGGGAGAGAATCCAGACCTGAGGACAGCATTGGAAGCTCTTAATCGATCCATTGCTAGTCAGGAAAGGTTGGCCGAAACCAATGCCAATCTACAAGGAAATCTTGCTGCCTTGATGGCAAGGCTCATGAACGAGCAAGACAGGAGAGATCAAGGTGAAGAACCTCCACCTAGGAGGGAAGATAGGAGTCTCAAAGTGGACGTTCCTGCCTTTGATGGGACACTTGATCCAGAGAAGTACTTGGAGTGGGAGAAATCCTTGGAAAGATACTTTGATTACAAGGACATCCATGAGACGGTTCAACAGTACAAGATAGCCAAAGTCAAACTGAAGGGCTATGGTGACAATTGGTTGCAAGGAGAACAAAGAGGGCGTACCCTTAGGGGTAAGGCTCACATTTCCACTTGGGAAAAGCTGAAGAAAAGAATGAGAGATCGTTTCATTCCCCACAATTACAAGCAAGATCAGTATGTGAAGTGGAGTACACTACAACAAAATAATGGCGACTCAGTGGAAGACTATATCAAAGAGTTTGATAGGCTTGCCATTGTGTGTGAGGTGACTGAAAATGAAGAACTGAAATTGGGACGTTTTGTAGCTGGGTTGGATCAAGAGTTACAAGACAAACTTGAAGGTTACACTAACCTCACGTTTGTGGAAGCTTGCAAGCTGGTGACAAAGTTTGATGCGAAAAGGAAAAAGAAGAAAGCACCTACCACCACTCCAGTGGTACGTAAACCACCCTTCACCTCGAAGGAGGGTTCTTCTTTTAACAAGTCTAATGAGCCATCTAAGAAGAACACGAAAGACTTCAAGCTTAGTGACATTGTATGTTACAAGTGTGGAGGTAGAGGACATTATAAAAAAGATTGTCCTAATTCAAGAGCCTTAACCATGCAAGAGGTTAAACTCATAGCCACCCAAAGCATCAATTGGGAGGAATTTGAGTCTGAAGAAGAGAAGGACGTGACTCCGCATGAAAAGAATGAGGAGGAGGACCATTGCTATCCTGAGATAGAGGACAAAACGAACTTGGTGGTTAGGAGAGCATTGCAAGCTCGTGTGGAGGAACCTTTGGCGCCACAAAGGCAACACATTTTCATCACCAAATGTAAAGTTGGTGACGAGGTATGTGATTTAATTATTGATGGGGGCAGTGAGGCTAATACTGTGTCGAAAACTGTAGTGTCTAGACTGGGGCTTACCACCACTAATCATCCACATCCTTACAAATTGAGTTGGTTAGATTCTAATGCTAGTACTGGGGTTAGAAAGCAATGCATGGTGAATTTTTTGATTGGTTCATATCATGATAGTCAATTATGTGATGTTGTTTTAATGGATGCTTGTCATATTCTTCTTGGTAGACCTTGGCAATCTGATAAAAAATCCATTCATGATGGGTACCATAACACTTACACTATCACTCACCAAGGGAAACAAAAGAAATTGCACCCTTTACCACCCCCACGGTTTTCACAACCACAAAAATCACAAATTTCTTTATTGTCTTGTAAAGAATTTGAGAGGGAGTTTGAAGGTGAGGGAGAGATATTCATGTTGTACTCTAAAGAAATCCATGAAAAATTTGTGAGTCAAAATCCTAGACTTGCAAAATTGATTAAGGAGTTTGAGGATGTTTTTCCTGATGAGTTACCTAAGGGATTACCACCCTTGAGAGGAATTGAGCATCAAATTGATCTCATTCCAGGCGCACCTCTACCAAATAAACCTGCCTATAGATGTAACCCTTTAGAAACTAAGGAGTTGCAAAGACAAATTGAAGAGTTGATGGGTATGGGTTATGTGCGCGAGTCTATGAGTCCATGTGCGGTTCCTGCTTTGTTGGTCCCTAAAAAAGATGGTACTTGGCGCATGTGTATTGATAGTAGAGCTGTTAACAATATTACTATCAAGTACAGGTTTCCGATTCCAAGACTTGATGATATGTTGGACATATTGAGTGGGTCAAATGTATTCTCAAAAGTTGATTTGAGGAGTGGTTACCATCAGATTCGTATGAGGGGAGGTGATGAATGGAAGACTGCATTCAAGACAAAGCATGGGTTGTATGAATGGCTCGTGATGCCGTTTGGATTGACCAATGCACCTAGCACATTCATGAGATTGATGAACGAGGTGTTGAGGCCGTTTCTTGGCAAGTTCGTGGTGGTGTACCTTGATGATATCCTTATTTACTCTAAAAATGAGGATGAACATTTAGATCATTTGTTTCAAGTTTTTTTTGTTTTAAGAACACAAAAATTGTATGGGAAACTTGAAAAATGTGATTTTATGTTGTATGAGGTCACTTTTCTTGGTTACATAGTTTCAGGTAATGGCGTGAAGGTGGATCCTTGCAAGGTTGAAGCAATTCAATCATGGCCTAGTCCGAAAACACTCACGGAGGTCCGTTCTTTCCATGGCCTAGCTTCTTTCTATAGAAGATTTATCAAGAATTTTAGCACACTCATGGCTCCTATAACTGAGTGTACTAAAAAAGGGACGTTTGGATGGACTACACAAGCTCAAAAGGCCTTTGAAGAAGTCAAGGAGAAAATGTGCAATACCCCTATTCTTGCACTCCCTGATTTTTCCAAGCCATTTGAAGTGGAATGTGACGCAAGTGGGAAGGGGATTGGAGCAGTTTTGATTCAAGAAGGGCGTCCAATTGCTTATTTCAGTGAGAAGTTGAGTCAAGGCAAGTTGAATTATTCCACCTATGATAAAGAGTTCTATGCTATGGTACGAGCTCTAGATCATTGGTCACATTACTTGAGGCCACAACCGTTCATATTGCATTCGGATCATGAATCTTTAAGGTTCATCCATGGACAAAAGAAGTTGAATTCAAGACATGCTAAATGGGTTGAATTCTTGCAAACATTTAACTTTTCTTCTAAATACAAGAGTGGAAAGGCTAATGTTGTTGCGGATGCCTTATCTAGGAGGCATAATTTTCTTGGAGTTGTCGAAGCAAAGGTCCTTGGGTTTGATTTGATCAAGGAATACTACAAGGAAGATGGCGATTTCAATGGAGTAATGCAGAAGTGTGTTCATGGAGTATATGACTTATTTTCCTTACATGATGGCTTTCTTTTTAAGGGAAATCGGTTATGCATTCCTAAGTGTCCAATTAGAAGCTTGTTGATTCATGAAGCTCATGGAGGAGGTCTAGCTGGTCACGTTGGGATTCAAAAAACAATGGAGCTTCTTCAAGCTCACTTTTATTGGCCGAAAATGTTAGCCACGGTTCATCATGTGGTTAATCGTTGTTCTACTTGTCAAAGGGCCAAGATGGTGTTTCACAAAGGTCTCTACAAGCCTTTGCCAGTTCCGGAAAGACCCTGGGAAGATGTGAGCATGGATTTCATTGTGGCTTTACCCAGAACTCAAAGGGGTAAAGACTCAATCATGGTGGTTGTTGATCGGTTTTCGAAAATGGCTCATTTCATTCCTTGTCATAAGACCGAAGATGCTATGAAAGTGGCTAAGTTATATTTTGAAGAAGTGGTTCGTTTTCATGGGGTGCCACGTACCATTGTGTCCGATCGTGATACAAAGTTCCTTAGTCATTTTTGGAAATCAATATGGCGTCTAATGGGAACAAAGTTACTGTTTTCTACATCACATCATCCACAAACCGATGGTCAAACTGAAGTGGTGAATAGAATACTTGGTTCTTTGCTTAGGACCTTGGTTAGTAAGAGTGCTAAGGATTGGGATGTCAAGCTAGCTCATGCCGAGTTTGCTTACAATCGAACTCCTAGTTCTACTACAAAATACTCTCCTTTTGAAGTGATCTATGGTGTCAATCCTTATGTTCCTATTGATCTCATAGCTTTGCCACAAGACAAATTCGTTCATGGTGGAGCTAAGGAACAAGCCGAGTTCATGTTGAAGATACACAAGGAAGTTAGGAAGAACATTGAGAAAGCAAATGAAGTCTACAAGAAACAAGCAAACAAGAGGGTGAAAAACGTGAAGCAATTTGAAGTTGGTGACTTGGTGTGGATTTACATGAGAAAAGAGAGGTTTCCTAGCAAAAGAAAGAACAAGCTTATGCCAAGAGCCGAAGGACCCTTTGAAATCGTGGAAAAGATCAACGACAATGCATACAAGGTTGATTTGGGGGGCCAATTTGGTGTCTCAAGCACATTCAACGTTGGTGACCTTGCTCCTTACTTTGATGATGACGAATTGAGGGCAATTCCTTCTGAAGAAGAGGAGGATGACCAATATGGTCAAGGTTCTAATGTTCAAGACGATCCAAGTGGTCAAGGCCTTGAGGTCCAAGTTCAAGACAATGCAAGGGAATTATTTCTGTCCAAGTCATTCTTTAGTCCGTTGCACGGTTTTGGTCCGAAAGTTTTTACAAGGGGTTGCACTTCACTTAGTGTAATTAACCTTGTAGGAAGTATCTAGCAAGTGACGGTTTTCCAAGCTCCAAATGCACGTTTAATAAGCGTCGGTTACAAGTTAAATTGGTGACAGTTTGGGCGTATTTCATGCTAGCCGTTTGTGAGTTACTTGGGCTGATTAAAGTGGCATGATTCATGGCATTTAATGGGCGTTTGTTGGCTGAACATTGCACCTCATTACTTGGGGGTTACGTGTGGATATTGTTGCTAGAATAAAGGCATTAAAATAGGAGTTACAAAGTTTGAATAAAAGGCGTGAATCAAGGCTTTGAAATGGGAGTTACGAAGACTTGAAAGAGTAGCTGTTTTGGGCGTGTGGGAGATGCTCTTTGGATGCTATTTTGACTGATTATTTTCCCTTGTTTCAAGCCTAGGTTTTAGTTCTTTTAAATTAGTTTAATTATGTTTGTAATGGAGTTAAGTGGGGCGTGTATTAACCACTTATTTCCTTAGTTAATTTCGTTTTGTTTATTTCTTTTTGTTAATTAAAGTAGGCAAGTGAAAAGGTTGTATGGATGCTATAAATAGCATACTTTGAATGAATGAAAAGACATCCAAGAATATTTGCCCAAAACGTGTGTTTTGATAATTGAAGTGACTTGTGTTTAGTTCACTTTGTTTTCCAAATTTGAGTATCCGAATTTGAAGAGTGTTAGTTTTGGTGAGAGTTCCCAAGATTAAAACTTGTAGTTTACGATTTGGTGAGAGTTCCCTTATCTAAACTATCCCAAGCAAACGAGTGAGAGTTCCTCTTTGCTATATCCTTAGCTTAGGGTGAGTGTTCCCCTAACTAAACTGATCTCGTGACAATTGAAACTTAAAATCATTTGACCTTCTGTTTAACTTATCATTATTGTAACAAGGTTTCTCATCTTGTTTACACATCACAAACACATTCAAACAGAGCTAAATGAATCAAATGAAAGTCTAATGCATTGTACAAAGCTAATTGTATCAAATGAAAGTCAAACACAATTAAACAAAGCTTTTTGAATCAAATTAAAGTCAAATGCATTCAAAGAAGCTATTTCAATTAAATAAAAGTCAAATGCATTGTACAAAGCTAATTGAATCAAATGAAGGTCAAACACAATCAAACAAAGCGTTATGAATCATATGAAAGCTAAATACATTCAACAAAGCTAATTGAATCAAATGAAAGTCAAATGCATTCTACAAAGCTAATTGAATCAAATGAATGTGAAACACATTCAAACAAAGCTAATTGAATCAAATGAAAGTCAAATGCATTCGACAAAGCTAATTGAATCAAGTTAAAGTCAAACACATTCAAACAAAGCTTTTTGAATCATATGAAAGTCAAATACATTCAACAAAGCTAATTGAATCAAATGAAAGTCAAATGCATTTAACAAAGCGAATTGAATCAAATGAAAGTCAAATGCATTCTACAAAGCTAATTGAATCAAATGAAAGTTAAACACAATCAAACAAAGCTAATTGAATTAAATGCTAGTCAAACACAATTAAACAAAGCTTTTTGAATCATATGAAAGTGAAATGCTTTCAACAAATCTAATTGAATCTAATGAAAGTCAAATGCATTCTAAAAAGATAATTGAATCAAATAATAGTCAAACACATTAAAACAAAGCTTTTTGAATCAAATAAAAGTCAAATGCATTCAACAAAGCTAATTGAATCACATGAAAGTCAAATGCATTCTACAAAGCTAATTGAATCAAATGGAAGTCAAACACAGTCAAACAAAGCTAATAGAATCAAATGGAAGTTAAACACATATAAACAATGCTTTTTGAATCGAATAAAGTTCAAATGCATTCAACAAAGATAATTGAACCTAATAATAGCCAAACACATTAAAACAAAGCTTTTTGAATCAAATAAAAGTCAAATGCATTCAACAAAGCTAATTGAATCACATGAAAGTCAAATGCATTCTACAAAGCTAATTGAATGAAAAGAAAGTTAAACACAATCAAACAAAGCTAATTGAATCTAATGAAAGTCAAACACATTCAAACAAAGCTTTTTGAATCAAATGAAAGTCAAACACATTAAACAAAGTTAATTGAATCAAATGAAAGTCAAATGCATTCTACAAAGCTAATTGAATCAAATGAAAGTCAAACACATTCAAACAAAGCTAATTGAATCAAATGAAAGTCTAATGCATTGTACAAAGCTAATTGTATCAAATGAAAGTCAAACACAATTAAACAAAGCTTTTTGAATCAAATTAAAGTCAAATGCATTCAAAGATGCTATTTCAATTAAATAAAAGTCAAATGCATTGTACAAAGCTAATTGAATCAAATAAAGGTCAAACACAATCAAACAAAACGTTATGAATCATATGAAAGTCAAATACATTCAACAAAGCTAATTGAATCAAATGAAAGTCAAATGCATTCTACAAAGCTAATTGAATCAAATGAATGTCAAACACATTCAAACAATGCTAAATTGAATCCAATGAAAGTCAAATGCATTCTACAAAGATAATTGAATCAAATAATAGCCAAACACATTAAAACAAAGCTTTTTGAATCAAATAAAAATCAAATGCATTCAACAAAGCTAATTGAATCACATGAAAGTCAAATGCATTCTACAAAGCTAATTGAATGAAATTAAATTTAAACACAATCAAACAAAGCTAATTGAATCTAATGAAAGTCAAACACATTCAAACAAAGCTAATTGAATCAAATGAAAGTCAAATGCATTCTACAAAGCTAATTGAATCAAATGAAAGTTAAACACAATTAAACAAAGCTAATTGAATTAAATGCTAGTCAAACACAATTAAACAAAGCTTTTTGAATCATATGAAAGTCAAATGCTTTCAACAAAGCTAATTGAATCAAATGAAAGTCAAATGCATTCTACAAAGATAATTGAATCAAATAATAGTTAAACACATTAAAACAAAGCTTTTTGAATCAAATAAAAGTCAAATGCATTCAACAAAGCTAATTGAATCACATGAAAGTCAAATGCATTCTACAAAGCTAATTGAATGAAAAGAAAGTTAAACACAATCAAACAAAGCTAATTGAATCTAATGAAAGTCAAACACATTCAAACAAAGATTTTTATATCAATTGAAAGTCAAACACATTCAACAAAGTTAATTGAATCAAATGAAAGTCTAATGCATTCTACAAAGCTAATTGAATCAAATGAAAGTCAAACACATTCAAACAAAGCTAATTGAATCAAATGAATGTCAAACACATTCAAACAAAGCTAATTGAATCAAATGAAAGTCAAATGCATTCGACAAAGCTGATTGAATCAAGTTAAAGTCAAACACGTTCAAACAAAACTTTTTGAATCATATGAAAGTCAAATACATTCAACAAAGCTAATTAAATCAAACGAAAGTCAAATGCATACTACAAAGCTAATTGAATCAAATGAATGTCAAACACATTCAAACAAAGCTAATTGAATCAAATGAAAGTCAAATGCATTTAACAAAGCGAATTGAATCAAATGAATGTCAAACACATTCAAACAAAGCTAATTGAATCAAATGAAAGTCAAATGCATTCGACAAAGCTGATTGAATCAAATTAAAGTCGAACACGTTCAAACAAAGCTTTTTGAATCATATGAAAGTCAAATACATTCAACAAAGCTAATTGAATCAAACGAAAGTCAAATGCATTCTACAAAGCTAATTGAATCAAATGAATGTCAAATACATTCAAACAAAGCTAATTGAATCAAATGAAAGTCAAATGCATTTAACAAAGCGAATTGAATCAAATGAATGTCAAACACATTCAAACAAAGCTAATTGAATCAAATGAAAGTCAAATGCATTCGACAAAGCTAATTGAATCAAATGAAAGTCAAACACATTTAAACAAAGCTAATTGAATCAAATGAAAGTTAAACACATTCAAACAAAGCCTTTTGAATCAAATGAAAGTCAAATGCATTCTACAAAACTAATTAAATCAAATGAAAGTCAAATGCATTCTAAAAAGCTAATTGAATCAAATGAAAGTCAAACACCTTCAAACAAAGATTTTTGAATAAAATCAAAGTCAAATGCATTCTACAAAGTTAATTGAATCAAATGAAAGTCAAATGCATTCTACAAAGCTAATTGAATCAAATGAAAGTCAAACACATTCAAACAAAGCTAATTGAATCAAATGAAAGTCTAATGCATTAGACAAAGCTAATTGTATCAAATGAAAGTCAAACACAATTAAACAAAGCTTTTTGAATCAAATTAAAGTCAAATGCATTCAAAGATGCTATTTCAATCAAATGAAAGTCAAATGCATTGTACAAAGCTAATTGAATCAAAGAAGGTCAAACACAATCAAACAAATCGTTATGAATCATGTGAAAGTCAAATACATTCAACAAAACTAATTGAATCAAATGAAAGTCAAATGCATTCTACAAAGCTAATTGAATCAAATGAATGTCAAACACATTCAAACAAAGCTAATTGAATCAAATGAAAGTCAAATGCATTCGACAAAGCTGATTGAATCAAGTTAAAGTCAAACACGTTCAAACAAAGCTTTTTGAATCATATGAAAGTCAAATACATTCAACAAAGCTAATTGAATCAAACGAAAGTCAAATGCATTCTACAAAGCTAATTGAATCAAATGAAAGTCAAACACATTTAAACAAAGCTAATTGAATCAAATGAAAGTTAAACACATTCAAACAAAGCCTGTTGAATCAAATGAAAGTCAAATGCATTCAACAAAACTAATTAAATCAAATGAAAGTCAAATGCATTCTAAAAAGCTAATTGAATCAAATGAAAGTCAAACACCATCAAAAAAAGGTTTTTGAATAAAATCAAAGTCAAATGCATTCTACAAAGTTAATTGAATCAAATGAAAGTCAAATGCATTCTACAAAACTAATTGAATCAAATGAAAGTCAAACACATTCAAACAAAGCTAATTGAATCAAATGAAAGTCAAATACATTCGACAAAGCTGATTGAATCAAGTTAAAGTCAAACACGTTCAAACAAAGCTTTTTGAATCAAATGAAAGTCAAACACATTCAACAAAATTAATTGAATCAAATGAAAGTCAAATGCATTCTACAAAGCTAATTGAATCAAATGAAAGTCAAACACATTCAAACAAAGCTAATTGAATCAAATGAAAGTCTAATGCATTGTACAAAGCTAATTGTATCAAATGAAAGTCAAACACAATTAAACAAAGCTTTTGCAATCAAATTAAAGTCAAATGCATTCAAAGATGCTATTTCAATCAAATGAAAGTCAAATGCATTGTACAAAGCTAATTTAATCAAATGAAGGTCAAACACAATCAAACAAAACGTTATGAATTATATGAAAGTAAAATACATTCAACAAAGCTAATTGAATCAAATGAAAGTCAAATGCATTCTACAAAGCTAATTGAATCAAATGAATGTCAAACACATTCAAACAAAGCTAATTGAATCAAATGAAAGTCAAATGCATTCGACAAAGCTGATTGAATCAAGTTAAAGTCAAACACGTTCAAACAAAGCTTTTTGAATCATATGAAAGTCAAATACATTCAACAAAGCTAATTGAATCAAACGAAAGTCAAATGCATTCTACAAAGCTAATTGAATCAAATGAAAGTCAAACACATTTAAACAAAGCTAATTGAATCAAATGAAAGTTAAACACATTCAAACAAAGCCTTTTGAATCAAATGAAAGTCAAATGCATTCAACAAAACTAATTAAATCAAATGAAAGTCAAATGCATTCTAAAAAGCTAATTGAATCAAATGAAAGTCAAACACCTTCAAACAAAGATTTTTGAATAAAATCAAAGTCAAATGCTTTAAACAAAGCTAATTGAATCAAATGAAAGTGAAATGCATTCTACAAAGCTAATTGAATCAAATGAAAGTTAAACACAATCAAACAAAGCTAATGGAATTAAATGCTAGTCAAACACAATTAAACAAAGCTTTTTGAATCATATGAAAGTCAAATGCTTTCAACAAAGCTAATTGAATCAAATGAAAGTCAAATGCATTCTACAAAGATAATTGAATCAAATAATAGTTAAACACATTCAAAAAAAGCTTTTTGAATCAAATAAAAGTCAAATGCATTCAACAAAGCTAATTGAATCACATGAAAGTCAAATGCATTCTACAAAGCTAATTGAATGAAAAGAAAGTTAAACACAATCAAACAAAGCTAATTGAATCTAATGAAAGTCAAACACATTCAAACAAAGCTTTTTGAATCAAATGAAAGTCAAACACATTCAACAAAGTTAATTGAATCAAATGAAAGTCAAATGCATTCTACAAAGCTAATTGAATCAAATGAAAGTCAAACACATTCAAACAAAGCTAATTGAATCAAATGAAAGTCTAATGCATTGGACAAAGCTAATTGTATCAAATGAAAGTCAAACACAATTAAACAAAGCTTTTTGAATCAAATTAAAGTCAAATGCATTGAAAGATGCTATTTCAATCAAATGAAAGTCAAATGCATTGTACAAAGCTAATTGAATAAAATGAAGGTCAAACACAATCAAACAAAACGTTATGAATTATATGAAAGTAAAATACATTCAACAAAGCTAATTGAATCAAATGAAAGTCAAATGCATTCTACAAAGCTAATTGAATCAAATGAATGTCAAACACATTCAAACAAAGCTAATTGAATCAAATGAAAGTCAAATGCATTCTACAAAGCTAATTGAATCAAATGAAAGTCAAACACATTCAAACAAAGCTAATTGAGTCAAATGAAAGTCAAATACATTCGACAAAGCTGATTGAATCAAGTTAAAGTCAAACACGTTCAAACAAAGCTTTTTGAATCATATGAAAGTCAAATACATTCAACAAAGCTAATTGAATCAAACGAAAGTCAAATGCATTCTACAAAGCTAATTGAATCAAATGAATGTCAAACACATTCAAACAAAGCTAATTGAATCAAATGAAAGTCAAATGCATTTAACAAAGCGAATTGAATCAAATGAATGTCAAACACATTCAAACAAAGCTAATTGAATCAAATGAAAGTCAAATGCATTCGACAAAGCTGATTGAATCAAGTTAAAGTCAAACACATTCAAACAAAGCTTTTTAAATCATATTAAATTCAAATACATTCAACAAAGCTAATTGAATCAAACGAAAGTCAAATGCATTCTACAAAGCTAATTGAATCAAATGAAAGTCAAACACATTTAAACAAAGCTAATTGAATCAAATGAAAGTCAAATGCATTTAACAAAGCGAATTGAATCAAATGAATGTCAAACACATTCAAACAAAGCTAATTGAATCAAATGAAAGTCAAATGCATTCGACAAAGCTGATTGAATCAAGTTAAAGTCAAACACATTCAAACAAAGCTTTTTAAACCATATGAAATTCAAATACATTCAACAAAGCTAATTGAATCAAACGAAAGTCAAATGCATTCTACAAAGCTAATTGAATCAAATGAAAGTCAAACACATTTAAACAAAGCTAATTGAATCAAATGAAAGTTAAACACATTCAAACAAAGCTTTTTGAATCAAATGAAAGTCAAATGCATTCAACAAAACTAATTAAATTAAATGAAAGTCAAATGCATTCTAAAAAGCTAATTGAATCAAATGAAAGTCAAACACCATCAAAAAAAGGTTTTTGAATAAAATCAAAGTCAAATGCATTCTACAAAGTTAATTGAATCAAATGAAAGTCAAATGCATTCTACAAAACTAATTGAATCAAATGAAAGTCAAACACATTCAAACAAAGCTAATTGAATCAAATGAAAGTCAAATACATTCGACAAAGCTGATTGAATCAAGTTAAAGTCAAACACGTTCAAACAAAGCTTTTTGAATCAAATGAAAGTCAAACACATTCAACAAAGTTAATTGAATCAAATGAAAGTCAAATGCATTCTACAAAGCTAATTGAATCAAATGAAAGTCAAACACATTCAAACAAAGCTAATTGAATCAAATGAAAGTCTAATGCATTGTACAAAGCTAATTGTATCAAATGAAAGTCAAACACAATTAAACAAAGCTTTTTGAATCAAATTAAAGTCAAATGCATTCAAAGATGCTATTTCAATTAAATAAAAGTCAAATGCATTGTACAAAGCTAATTGAATCAAATAAAGGTCAAACACAATCAAACAAAACGTTATGAATCATATGAAAGTCAAATACATTCAACAAAGCTAATTGAATCAAATGAAAGTCAAATGCATTCTACAAAGCTAATTGAATCAAATGAATGTCAAACACATTCAAACAATGCTAAATTGAATCCAATGAAAGTCAAATGCATTCTACAAAGATAATTGAATCAAATAATAGCCAAACACATTAAAACAAAGCTTTTTGAATCAAATAAAAATCAAATGCATTCAACAAAGCTAATTGAATCACATGAAAGTCAAATGCATTCTACAAAGCTAATTGAATGAAATTAAATTTAAACACAATCAAACAAAGCTAATTGAATCTAATGAAAGTCAAACACATTCAAACAAAGCTAATTGAATCAAATGAAAGTCAAATGCATTCTACAAAGCTAATTGAATCAAATGAAAGTTAAACACAATTAAACAAAGCTAATTGAATTAAATGCTAGTCAAACACAATTAAACAAAGCTTTTTGAATCATATGAAAGTCAAATGCTTTCAACAAAGCTAATTGAATCAAATGAAAGTCAAATGCATTCTACAAAGATAATTGAATCAAATAATAGTTAAACACATTAAAACAAAGCTTTTTGAATCAAATAAAAGTCAAATGCATTCAACAAAGCTAATTGAATCACATGAAAGTCAAATGCATTCTACAAAGCTAATTGAATGAAAAGAAAGTTAAACACAATCAAACAAAGCTAATTGAATCTAATGAAAGTCAAACACATTCAAACAAAGATTTTTATATCAATTGAAAGTCAAACACATTCAACAAAGTTAATTGAATCAAATGAAAGTCTAATGCATTCTACAAAGCTAATTGAATCAAATGAAAGTCAAACACATTCAAACAAAGCTAATTGAATCAAATGAATGTCAAACACATTCAAACAAAGCTAATTGAATCAAATGAAAGTCAAATGCATTCGACAAAGCTGATTGAATCAAGTTAAAGTCAAACACGTTCAAACAAAACTTTTTGAATCATATGAAAGTCAAATACATTCAACAAAGCTAATTAAATCAAACGAAAGTCAAATGCATACTACAAAGCTAATTGAATCAAATGAATGTCAAACACATTCAAACAAAGCTAATTGAATCAAATGAAAGTCAAATGCATTTAACAAAGCGAATTGAATCAAATGAATGTCAAACACATTCAAACAAAGCTAATTGAATCAAATGAAAGTCAAATGCATTCGACAAAGCTGATTGAATCAAATTAAAGTCGAACACGTTCAAACAAAGCTTTTTGAATCATATGAAAGTCAAATACATTCAACAAAGCTAATTGAATCAAACGAAAGTCAAATGCATTCTACAAAGCTAATTGAATCAAATGAATGTCAAATACATTCAAACAAAGCTAATTGAATCAAATGAAAGTCAAATGCATTTAACAAAGCGAATTGAATCAAATGAATGTCAAACACATTCAAACAAAGCTAATTGAATCAAATGAAAGTCAAATGCATTCGACAAAGCTAATTGAATCAAATGAAAGTCAAACACATTTAAACAAAGCTAATTGAATCAAATGAAAGTTAAACACATTCAAACAAAGCCTTTTGAATCAAATGAAAGTCAAATGCATTCTACAAAACTAATTAAATCAAATGAAAGTCAAATGCATTCTAAAAAGCTAATTGAATCAAATGAAAGTCAAACACCTTCAAACAAAGATTTTTGAATAAAATCAAAGTCAAATGCATTCTACAAAGTTAATTGAATCAAATGAAAGTCAAATGCATTCTACAAAGCTAATTGAATCAAATGAAAGTCAAACACATTCAAACAAAGCTAATTGAATCAAATGAAAGTCTAATGCATTAGACAAAGCTAATTGTATCAAATGAAAGTCAAACACAATTAAACAAAGCTTTTTGAATCAAATTAAAGTCAAATGCATTCAAAGATGCTATTTCAATCAAATGAAAGTCAAATGCATTGTACAAAGCTAATTGAATCAAAGAAGGTCAAACACAATCAAACAAATCGTTATGAATCATGTGAAAGTCAAATACATTCAACAAAACTAATTGAATCAAATGAAAGTCAAATGCATTCTACAAAGCTAATTGAATCAAATGAATGTCAAACACATTCAAACAAAGCTAATTGAATCAAATGAAAGTCAAATGCATTCGACAAAGCTGATTGAATCAAATTAAAGTCAAACACGTTCAAACAAAGCTTTTTGAATCATATGAAAGTCAAATACATTCAACAAAGCTAATTGAATCAAACGAAAGTCAAATGCATTCTACAAAGCTAATTGAATCAAATGAAAGTCAAACACATTTAAACAAAGCTAATTGAATCAAATGAAAGTTAAACACATTCAAACAAAGCCTGTTGAATCAAATGAAAGTCAAATGCATTCAACAAAACTAATTAAATCAAATGAAAGTCAAATGCATTCTAAAAAGCTAATTGAATCAAATGAAAGTCAAACACCATCAAAAAAAGGTTTTTGAATAAAATCAAAGTCAAATGCATTCTACAAAGTTAATTGAATCAAATGAAAGTCAAATGCATTCTACAAAACTAATTGAATCAAATGAAAGTCAAACACATTCAAACAAAGCTAATTGAATCAAATGAAAGTCAAATACATTCGACAAAGCTGATTGAATCAAGTTAAAGTCAAACACGTTCAAACAAAGCTTTTTGAATCAAATGAAAGTCAAACACATTCAACAAAATTAATTGAATCAAACGAAAGTCAAATGCATTCTACAAAGCTTTTTGAATCAAATGAAAGTCAAATGCATTCTACAAAGCTAATTGAATCAAATGAAAGTTAAACACAATCAAACAAAGCTAATGGAATTAAATGCTAGTCAAACACAATTAAACAAAGCTTTTTGAATCATATGAAAGTCAAATGCTTTCAACAAAGCTAATTGAATCAAATGAAAGTCAAATGCATTCTACAAAGATAATTGAATCAAATAATAGTTAAACACATTCAAAAAAAGCTTTTTGAATCAAATAAAAGTCAAATGCATTCAACAAAGCTAATTGAATCACATGAAAGTCAAATGCATTCTACAAAGCTAATTGAATGAAAAGAAAGTTAAACACAATCAAACAAAGCTAATTGAATCTAATGAAAGTCAAACACATTCAAACAAAGCTTTTTGAATCAAATGAAAGTCAAACACATTAAACAAAGTTAATTGAATCAAATGAAAGTCAAATGCATTCTACAAAGCTAATTGAATCAAATGAAAGTCAAACACATTCAAACAAAGCTAATTGAATCAAATGAAAGTCTAATGCATTGTACAAAGCTAATTGTATCAAATGAAAGTCAAACACAATTAAACAAAGCTTTTGCAATCAAATTAAAGTCAAATGCATTCAAAGATGCTATTTCAATCAAATGAAAGTCAAATGCATTGTACAAAGCTAATTGAATCAAAGAAGGTCAAACACAATCAAACAAATCGTTATGAATCATGTGAAAGTCAAATACATTCAAAGAAGCTAATTGAATCAAACGAAAGTCAAATGCATTCTACAAAGCTAATTGAATCAAATGAATGTCAAATACATTCAAACAAAGCTAATTGAATCAAATGAAAGTCAAATGCATTTAACAACGCGAATTGAATCAAATGAATGTCAAACACATTCAATCAAAGCTAATTGAATCAAATGAAAGTCAAATGCATTCGACAAAGCTGATTGAATCAAGTTAAAGTCAAACACATTCAAACAAAGCTTTTTAAATCATATGAAATTCAAATACATTCAACAAAGCTAATTGAATCAAACGAAAGTCAAATGCATTCTACAAAGCTAATTGAATCAAATGAAAGTCAAACACATTTAAACAAAGCTAATTGAATCAAATGAAAGTTAAACACATTCAAACAAAGCTTTTTGAATCAAATGAAAGTCAAATGCATTCAACAAAACTAATTAAATCAAATGAAAGTCAAATGCATTCTAAAAAGCTAATTGAATCAAATGAAAGTCAAACACCATCAAAAAAAGGTTTTTGAATAAAATCAAAGTCAAATGCATTCTACAAAGTTAATTGAATCAAATGAAAGTCAAATGAATTCTACAAAGCTAATTGAATCAAATGAAAGTCAAACACATTCAAACAAAGCTAATTGAATCAAATGAAAGTCAAATACATTCGACAAAGCTGATTGAATCAAGTTAAAGTCAAACACGTTCAAACAAAGCTTTTTGAATCATATGAAAGTCAAATACATTCAACAAAGCTAATTGAATCAAACGAAAGTCAAATGCATTCTACAAAGCTAATTGAATCAAATGAATGTCAAACACATTCAAACAAAGCTAATTGAATCAAATGAAAGTCAAATGCATTTAACAAAGCGAATTGAATCAAATGAATGTCAAACACATTCAAACAAAGCTAATTGAATCAAATGAAAGTCAAATGCATTCGACAAAGCTGATTGAATCAAGTTAAAGTCAAACACATTCAAACAAAGCTTTTTAAATCATATGAAATTCAAATACATTCAACAAAGCTAATTGAATCAAACGAAAGTCAAATGCATTCTACAAAGCTAATTGAATCAAATGAAAGTCAAATGCATTCAACAAAACTAATTAAATGAAATGAAAGTCAAATGCATTTTAAAAAGCTAATTGAATCAAATGAAAGTCAAACACCATCAAAAAAAGGTTTTTGAATAAAAGCAAAGTCAAATGCTTTAAACAAAGCTAATTGAATCAAATGAAAGTCAAAAACATTCAACCAAAGCTTTTTGAATCAAATAAAAGTCTAATGCATTCTACAAAGCTAATTGAATCAAATGAAAGTCAAACACAATCAAACAATGCTAATTCAATCAAACGGAAGTCAAATAAATTCAAACAAAGCTTTTCAAATCAAATGAAAATCAAATGCATTCAAAAAAGCTAATTGAATAAAATTAATGTCAAATGCATTCGAAGAAGCTATTTGAATCAAATGAAAGTAAAATGCATTCTACAAAGCTAATTGAATCAAGTGAAAGTTAAACACAATCCAACAAAACTAATTGAATCAAATGAAAGTCTAAGGCATTCTACAAAGCTAATTGTATCAAATGAAAGTCAATCACAATTAAACAAAGCTTTTTGAATCAAATTAAAGTCAAATGCATTCAAAGAAGCTATTTAAATCAAATGAAAGTCTAACGCATTCAAACAAAGCTTTTTGAATCAGATAAAAGTCAAATGCATTCAACAAAGCTAATTGAATCACATGAAAGTCAAACGCAATCTACAAAGCTAATCGAATCAAAAGAAAGTTAAACACAATCAAACAAAGCCAATTGAATCTAATGAAAGTAAAACACATTCAATCAAAGCTTTTTGAATCAAATGAATGTCAAACACATTAAACAAAGTTAATTAAATCAAATGAAAGTCAAATGCATTCTAAAAAGCTAATTGAATCAAATGAAAGTCAAACACATTCAAACAAAGCAAATTGAATCAAATGAAAGTCAAATGCACTGTACAAAGCTAATTGTATCAAATGAAAATCAAACATAATTAAACAAAGCTTTTTGAATCAAATTAAAGTCAAATGCATTCAAATATGCTATTTCATTCAAATGAAAGTCAAATGCATTGTACAAAGCTAATTGAATCAAATGAAAGTCAAACACAATCAAATAAAACGTTATGAATCATATGAAAGTCAAATACATTCAACAAAGCTAATTGAATCAAATGAAAGTCAAATGCTTTCTACAAAGCTAATTGAATCTAATGAATGTCAAACACATTCAAAAAAGCTAATTGAATCAAATGAAAGTCAAATGCATTCGACAAAGCTGAATGAATAAAGTTAAAGTCAAACACATTCAAACAAAGCTTTTTGAATCAAATGAAAGTCAGACACATTCAAACAAAGCTATTTGAATCATATGAAAGTCAAATGCATTTAACAAAGCGAATTGAATCAAATGAAAGTCAAATGCATTCTACAAAGCTGATTGAATCAAATGAAAGTTAAACACAATCAAACAAAGCTAATTGAATTAAATGCTAGTCAAACACAATTAAACAAAGCTTCTTGAATCAAATTAAAGTCAAATGCATTGAAAGATGCTATTTCAATCAAATGAAAGTCAAATGCATTGTACAAAGCTAATTGAATCAAATGAAGGTCAAACACAATCAAACAAAACGTTATGAATCATATGAAAGTCAAATACATTCAACAAAGCTAATTGAATCAAATGAAAGTCAAATGCATTCTACAAAGCTAATTGAATCAAATGAATGTCAAACACATTCAAACAAAGCTAATTGAATCAAATGAAAGTCAAATGCATTCGACAAAGCTGATTGAATCAAGTTAAAGTCAAACACATTTAAACAAAGCTTTTTGAATCATATGAAAGTCAAATACATTCAACAAAGCTAATTGAATCAAACGAAAGTCAAATGCATTCTACAAAGCTAATTGAATCAAATGAAAGTAAAATGCATTCTACAAAGCTAATTGAATCAAATGAATGTCAAACACATTCAAAAAAGCTAATTGAATCAAATGAAAGTCAAATGCATTCGACAAAGCTGATTGAATCAAGTAAAAGTCAAACACATTCAAACAAAGCTTTTTGAATCAAATGAAAGTCAAATGCATTTAACAAAGCGAATTGAATCAAATGAAAGTCAAATGCATTCTACAAAACTAATTGAATCAAATGAAAGTTAAACACAATCAAACAAAGCTAATTGAATTAAATGCTAGTCAAACAAAATTAAACAAAGCTTTTTGAATCATATGAAAGTGAAATGCTTTCAACAAATCTAATTGAATCTAATGAAAGTCAAATGCATTCTAAAAAGATAATTGAATCAAATAATAGTCAAACACATTAAAACAAAGCTTTTTGAATCAAATAAAAGTCAAATGCATTCAACAAAGCTAATTGAATCACATGAAAGTCAAATGCATTCTACAAAGCTAATTGAATGAAAAGAAAGTTAAACACAATCAAACAAAGCTAATTGAATCTAATGAAAGTCAAACACATTCAAACAAAGCTTTTTGAATCAAATGAAAGTCAAACACATTCAACAAAGTTAATTGAATCAAATGAAAGTCAAATGCATTCTACAAAGCTAATTGAATCAAATGAAAGTCAAACACATTCAAACAAAGCTAATTGAATCAAATGAAAGTCTAATGCATTGAAGAAAGCTAATTGTATCAAATGAAAGTCAAACACAATTAAACAAAGCTTTTTGAATCAAATTAAAGTCAAATGCATTGAAAGATGCTATTTCAATCAAATGAAAGTCAAATGCATTGTACAAAGCTAATTGAATCAAATGAAGGTCAAACACAATCAAACAAAACGTTATGAATTATATGAAAGTAAAATACATTCAACAAAGCTAATTGAATCAAATGAAAGTCAAATGCATTCTACAAAGCTAATTGAATCAAATGAATGTCAAACACATTCAAACAAAGCTAATTGAATCAAATGAAAGTCAAATGCATTCGACAAAGCTGATTGAATCAAGTTAAAGTCAAACACATTTAAACAAAGCTTTTTGAATCATATGAAAGTCAAATACATTCAACAAAGCTAATTGAATCAAACGAAAGTCAAATGCATTCTACAAAGCTAATTGAATCAAATGAAAGTAAAATGCATTCTACAAAGCTAATTGAATCAAATGAATGTCAAACACATTCAAAAAAGCTAATTGAATCAAATGAAAGTCAAATGCATTCGACAAAGCTGATTGAATCAAGTTAAAGTCAAACACATTCAAACAAAGCTTTTTGAATCAAATGAAAGTCAAATGCATTTAACAAAGCGAATTGAATCAAATGAAAGTCAAATGCATTCTACAAAGCTAATTGAATCAAATGAAAGTTAAACACAATCAAACAAAGCTAATTGAATTAAATGCTAGTCAAACAAAATTAAACAAAGCTTTTTGAATCATATGAAAGTGAAATGCTTTCAACAAATCTAATTGAATCTAATGAAAGTCAAATGCATTCTAAAAAGATAATTGAATCAAATAATAGTCAAACACATTAAAACAAAGCTTTTTTAATCAAATAAAAGTCAAATGCATTCAACAAAGCTAATTGAATCACATGAAAGTCAAATGCATTCTACAAAGCTAATTGAATGAAAAGAAAGTTAAACACAATCAAACAAAGCTAATTGAATCTAATGAAAGTCAAACACATTCAAACAAAGCTTTTTGAATCAAATGAAAGTCAAACACATTCAACAAAGTTAATTGAATCAAATGAAAGTCAAATGCATTCTACAAAGCTAATTGAATCAAATGAAAGTCAAACACATTCAAACAAAGCTAATTGAATCAAATGAAAGTCTAATGCATTGGAGAAAGCTAATTGTATCAAATGAAAGTCAAACACAATTAAACAAAGCTTTTTGAATCAAATTAAAGTCAAATGCATTGAAATATGCTATTTCAATCAAATGAAAGTCAAATGCATTGTACAAAGCTAATTGAATCAAATGAAGGTCAAACACAATCAAACAAAACGTTATGAATTATATGAAAGTAAAATACATTCAACAAAGCTAATTGAATCAAATGAAAGTCAAATGCATTCTACAAAGCTAATTGAATCAAATGAATGTCAAACACATTCAAACAAAGCTAATTGAATCAAATGAAAGTCAAATGCATTCGACAAAGCTGATTGAATGAAGTTAAAGTCAAACACGTTCAAACAAAGCTTTTTGAATCATATGAAAGTCAAATACATTCAACAAAGCTAATTGAATCAAACGAAAGTCAAATGCATTCTACAAAGCTAATTGAATCAAATGAAAGTCAAACACATTTAAACAAAGCTAATTGAATCAAATGAAAGTTAAACACATTCAAACAAAGCTTTTTGAATCAAATGAAAGTCAAATGCATTCTACAAAGCTAATTGAATCAAATGAAAGTCAAACACATTCAAACAAAGCTAATTGAATCAAATGAAAGTCTAATGCATTGGAGAAAGCTAATTGTATCAAATGAAAGTCAAACACAATTAAACAAAGCTTTTTGAATCAAATTAAAGTCAAATGCATTGAAATATGCTATTTCAATCAAATGAAAGTCAAATGCATTGTACAAAGCTAATTGAATCAAATGAAGGTCAAACACAATCAAACAAAACGTTATGAATTATATGAAAGTAAAATACATTCAACAAAGCTAATTGAATCAAATGAAAGTCAAATGCATTCTACAAAGCTAATTGAATCAAATGAATGTCAAACACATTCAAACAAAGCTAATTGAATCAAATGAAAGTCAAATGCATTCGACAAAGCTGATTGAATCAAGTTAAAGTCAAACACATTTAAACAAAGCTTTTTGAATCATATGAAAGTCAAATACATTCAACAAAGCTAATTGAATCAAACGAAAGTCAAATGCATTCTACAAAGCTAATTGAATCAAATGAAAGTAAAATGCATTCTACAAAGCTAATTGAATCAAATGAATGTCAAACACATTCAAAAAAGCTAATTGAATCAAATGAAAGTCAAATGCATTCGACAAAGCTGATTGAATCAAGTTAAAGTCAAACACATTCAAACAAAGCTTTTTGAATCAAATGAAAGTCAAATGCATTTAACAAAGCGAATTGAATCAAATGAAAGTCAAATGCATTCTACAAAGCTAATTGAATCAAATGAAAGTTAAACACAATCAAACAAAGCTAATTGAATTAAATGCTAGTCAAACAAAATTAAACAAAGCTTTTTGAATCATATGAAAGTGAAATGCTTTCAACAAATCTAATTGAATCTAATGAAAGTCAAATGCATTCTAAAAAGATAATTGAATCAAATAATAGTCAAACACATTAAAACAAAGCTTTTTGAATCAAATAAAAGTCAAATGCATTCAACAAAGCTAATTGAATCACATGAAAGTCAAATGCATTCTACAAAGCTAATTGAATGAAAAGAAAGTTAAACACAATCAAACAAAGCTAATTGAATCTAATGAAAGTCAAACACATTCAAACAAAGCTTTTTGAATCAAATGAAAGTCAAACACATTCAACAAAGTTAATTGAATCAAATGAAAGTCAAATGCATTCTACAAAGCTAATTGAATCAAATGAAAGTCAAACACATTCAAACAAAGCTAATTGAATCAAATGAAAGTCTAATGCATTGGAGAAAGCTAATTGTATCAAATGAAAGTCAAACACAATTAAACAAAGCTTTTTGAATCAAATTAAAGTCAAATGCATTGAAATATGCTATTTCAATCAAATGAAAGTCAAATGCATTGTACAAAGCTAATTGAATCAAATGAAGGTCAAACACAATCAAACAAAACGTTATGAATTGTATGAAAGTAAAATACATTCAACAAAGCTAATTGAATCAAATGAAAGTCAAATGCATTCTACAAAGCTAATTGAATCAAATGAATGTCAAACACATTCAAACAAAGCTAATTGAATCAAATGAAAGTCAAATGCATTCGACAAAGCTGATTGAATGAAGTTAAAGTCAAACACGTTCAAACAAAGCTTTTTGAATCATATGAAAGTCAAATACATTCAACAAAGCTAATTGAATCAAACGAAAGTCAAATGCATTCTACAAAGCTAATTGAATCAAATGAAAGTCAAACACATTTAAACAAAGCTAATTGAATCAAATGAAAGTTAAACACATTCAAACAAAGCTTTTTGAATCAAATGAAAGTCAAATGCATTCAACAAAACTAATTAAATCAAATGAAAGTCAAATGCATTCTAAAAAGCTAATTGAATCAAATGAAAGTCAAACACCTTCAAACAAAGATTTTTGAATAAAATCAAAGTCAAATGCTTTGAACAAAGCTAATTGAATCAAATGAAAGTTCAATGCATTCTACAAAGCTAATTGAATCAAATGAAAGTTAAACACAATCAAACAAAGCTAATTGAATTAAATGCTAGTCAAACACAATTAAACAAAGCTTTTTGAATCATATGAAAGTCAAATCCTTTCAACAAATCTAATTGAATCTAATGAAAGTCAAATGCATTCTACAAAGATAATTGAATCAAATAATAGTCAAACACATTAAAACAAAGCTTTTTGAATCAAATAAAAGTCAAATGCATTCAACAAAGCTAATTGAATCACATGAAAGTCAAATGCATTCTACAAAGCTAATTGAATGAAAAGAAAGTTAAACACTATCAAACAAAGCTAATTGAATCTAATGAAAGTCAAACACATTCAAACAAAGCTTTTTGAATCAAATGAAAGTCAAACACATTAAACAAAGTTAATTGAATCAAATGAAAGTCAATTGCATTCTACAAAGCTAATTGAATCAAATGAAAGTCAAACACATTCAAACAAAGCTAATTGAATCAAATGAAAGTCTAATGCGTTGTACAAAGCTAATTGTATCAAATGAAAGTCAAACACAATTAAACAAAGCTTTTTGAATCAAATTAAAGTCAAATGCATTCAAAGATGCTATTTCAATTAAATAAAAGTCAAATGCATTGTACAAAGCTAATTGAATCAAATGAAGGTCAAACACAATTAAATAAAACGTTATGAATCATATGAAAGTCAAATACATTCAACAAAGCTAATTGAATCAAATGAAAGTCAAATGCATTCTACAAAGCTAATTGAATCAAATGAATGTCAAACACATTCAAACAATGCTAAATTGAATCAAATGAAAGTCAAATGCATTCGACAAAGCTGATTGAATCAAGTTAAAGTCAAACACGTTCAAACAAAGCTTTTTGAATCATATGAAAGTCAAATACATTCAACAAAGCTAATTGAATCAAACGAAAGTCAAATGCATTCTACAAAGCTAATTGAATCAAATGAAAGTCAGACACATTTAAACAAAGCTAATCGAATCAAATGAAAGTTAAACACATTCAAACAAAGCGTTTTGAATCAAATGAAAGTCAAATGCATTCAACAAAACTAATTAAATCAAATGAAAGTCAAATGCATTCTAAAAAGCTAATTGAATCAAATGAAAGTCAAACACCTTCAAACATAGCTTTGTGAATAAAATCAAAAAAAGCTAATTGAATCAAATGAAAGTTAAACACATTCAAAAAAAGCTTTTTGAATCAAATAAAAGTCAAATGCATTCAACAAAGCTAATTGAATCACGTGAAAGTCAAATGCATTCTACAAAGCTAATTGAATGAAAAGAAAGTTAAACACAATCAAACAAAGCTAATTGAATCAAATGAAAGTCAAACACCTTCAAACAAAGATTTTTGAATAAAATCAAAGTCAAATGCTTTAAACAAATCTAATTGAATCAAATGAAAGTGAAATGCATTCTACAAAGCTAATTGAATCAAATGAAAGTTAAACACAATCAAACAAAGCTAATGGAATTAAATGCTAGTCAAACACAATTAAACAAAGCTTTTTGAATCATATGAAAGTCAAATGCTTTCAACAAAGCTAATTGAATCAAATGAAAGTCAAATGCATTCTACAAAGATAATTGAATCAAATAATAGTTAAACACATTCAAAAAAAGCTTTTTGAATCAAATAAAAGTCAAATGCATTCAACAAAGCTAATTGAATCACATGAAAGTCAAATGCATTCTACAAAGCTAATTGAATGAAAAGAAAGTTAAACACAATCAAACAAAGCTAATTGAATCTAATGAAAGTCAAACACATTCAAACAAAGCTTTTTGAATCAAATGAAAGTCAAACACATTCAACAAAGTTAATTGAATCAAATGAAAGTCAAATGCATTCTACAAAGCTAGTTGAATCAAATGAAAGTCAAACACATTTAAACAAAGCTAATTGAATCAAATGAAAGTCTAATGCATTGGACAAAGCTAATTGTATCAAATGAAAGTCAAACACAATTAAACAAAGCTTTTTGAATCAAATTAAAGTCAAATGCATTCAAAGATGCTATTTCAATCAAATGAAAGTCAAATGCATTGTACAAAGCTAATTGAATCAAATGAAGGTCAAACACAATCAAACAAAACGTTATGAATCATATGAAAGTCAAATACATTCAACAAAGCTAATTGAATCAAATGAAAGTCAAATGCATTCTACAAAGCTAATTGAATCAAATGAATGTCAAACACATTCAAACAAAGCTAATAAAATCAAATGAAAGTCAAATGCATTCGACAAAGCTGATTGAATGAAGTTAAAGTCAAACACGTTCAAACAAAGCTTTTTGAATCATATGAAAGTCAAATACATTCAACAAAGCTAATTGAATGAAACGAAAGTCAAATGCATTCTACAAAGCTAATTGAATCAAATGAAAGTCAAACACATTTAAACAAAGCTAATTGAATCAAATGAAAGTTAAACACATTCAAACAAAGCTTTTTGAATCAAATGAAAGTCAAATGCATTCAACAAAACTAATTAAATCAAATGAAAGTCAAATGCATTCTAAAAAGCTAATTGAATCAAATGAAAGTCAAACACCTTCAAACAAAGATTTTTGAATAAAATCAAAGTCAAATGCTTTAAACAAAGCTAATTGAATCAAATGAAAGTCAAATGCATTCTACAAAGCTAATTGAATCAAATGAAAGTTAAACTCAATCAAATAAAACTAATGGAATTAAATGCTAGTCAAACACAATTAAACAAATCTTTTTGAATCATATGAAAGTCAAATGCTTTCAACAAAGCTAATTGAATCAAATGAAAGTCAAATGCATTCTACAAAGATAATTGAATCAAATGAAAGTTAAACACAATCAAACAAAGCTAATGGAATTAAATGCTAGTCAAACACAATTAAACAAAGCTTTTTGAATCATATGAAAGTCAAATGCTTTCAACAAAGCTAATTGAATCAAATGAAAGTCAAATGCATTCTACAAAGATAATTGAATCAAATAATAGTTAAACACATTCAAAAAAAGCTTTTTGAATCAAATAAAAGTCAAATGCATTCAACAAAGCTAATTGAATCACATGAAAGTCAAATGCATTCTACAAAGCTAATTGAATGAAAAGAAAGTTAAACACAATCAAACAAAGCTAATTGAATCTAATGAAAGTCAAACACATTCAAACAAAGCTTTTTGAATCAAATGAAAGTCAAACACATTCAACAAAGTTAATTGAATCAAATGAAAGTCAAATGCATTCTACAAAGCTAGTTGAATCAAATGAAAGTCAAACACATTTAAACAAAGCTAATTGAATCAAATGAAAGTCTAATGCATTGTACAAAGCTAATTGTATCAAATGAAAGTCAAACACGATTAAACAAAGCTTTTGCAATCAAATTAAAGTCAAATGCATTCAAAGATGCTATTTCAATCAAATGAAAGTCAAATGCATTGTACAAAGCTAATTTAATCAAATGAAGGTCAAACACAATCAAACAAAACGTTATGAATCATATGAAAGTCAAATACATTCAAAGAAGCTAATTGAATCAAACGAAAGTCAAATGCATTCTACAAAGCTAATTGAATCAAATGAATGTCAAATACATTCAAACAAAGCTAATTGAATCAAATGAAAGTCAAATGCATTTAACAACGCGAATTGAATCAAATGAATGTCAAACACATTCAATCAAAGCTAATTGAATCAAATGAAAGTCAAATGCATTCGACAAAGCTGATTGAATCAAGTTAAAGTCAAACACATTCAAACAAAGCTTTTTAAATCATATGAAATTCAAATACATTCAACAAAGCTAATTGAATCAAACGAAAGTCAAATGCATTCTACAAAGCTAATTGAATCAAATGAAAGTCAAACACATTTAAACAAAGCTAATTGAATCAAATGAAAGTTAAACACATTCAAACAAAGATTTTTGAATCAAATGAAAGTCAAATGCATTCAACAAAACTAATTAAATCAAATGAAAGTCAAATGCATTCTAAAAAGCTAATTGAATCAAATGAAAGTCAAACACCATCAAAAAAAGGTTTTTGAATAAAATCAAAGTCAAATGCATTCTACAAAGTTAATTGAATCAAATGAAAGTCAAATGAATTCTACAAAGCTAATTGAATCAAATGAAAGTCAAACACATTCAAACAAAGCTAATTGAATCAAATGAAAGTCAAATACATTCGACAAAGCTGATTGAATCAAGTTAAAGTCAAACACGTTCAAACAAAGCTTTTTGAATCATATGAAAGTCAAATACATTCAACAAAGCTAATTGAATCAAACGAAAGTCAAATGCATTCTACAAAGCTAATTGAATCAAATGAATGTCAAACACATTCAAACAAAGCTAATTGAATCAAATGAAAGTCAAATGCATTTAACAAAGCGAATTGAATCAAATGAATGTCAAACACATTCAAACAAAGCTAATTGAATCAAATGAAAGTCAAATGCATTCGACAAAGCTGATTGAATCAAGTTAAAGTCAAACACATTCAAACAAAGCTTTTTAAATCATATGAAATTCAAATACATTCAACAAAGCTAATTGAATCAAACGAAAGTCAAATGCATTCTACAAAGCTAATTGAATCAAATGAAAGTCAAATGCATTCAACAAAACTAATTAAATGAAATGAAAGTCAAATGCATTTTAAAAAGCTAATTGAATCAAATGAAAGTCAAACACCATCAAAAAAAGGTTTTTGAATAAAAGCAAAGTCAAATGCTTTAAACAAAGCTAATTGAATCAAATGAAAGTCAAAAACATTCAACCAAAGCTTTTTGAATCAAATAAAAGTCTAATGCATTCTACAAAGCTAATTGAATCAAATGAAAGTCAAACACAATCAAACAATGCTAATTCAATCAAACGGAAGTCAAATAAATTCAAACAAAGCTTTTCAAATCAAATGAAAATCAAATGCATTCAAAAAAGCTAATTGAATAAAATTAATGTCAAATGCATTCGAAGAAGCTATTTGAATCAAATGAAAGTAAAATGCATTCTACAAAGCTAATTGAATCAAGTGAAAGTTAAACACAATCCAACAAAACTAATTGAATCAAATGAAAGTCTAAGGCATTCTACAAAGCTAATTGTATCAAATGAAAGTCAATCACAATTAAACAAAGCTTTTTGAATCAAATTAAAGTCAAATGCATTCAAAGAAGCTATTTAAATCAAATGAAAGTCTAACGCATTCAAACAAAGCTTTTTGAATCAGATAAAAGTCAAATGCATTCAACAAAGCTAATTGAATCACATGAAAGTCAAACGCAATCTACAAAGCTAATCGAATCAAAAGAAAGTTAAACACAATCAAACAAAGCCAATTGAATCTAATGAAAGTAAAACACATTCAATCAAAGCTTTTTGAATCAAATGAATGTCAAACACATTAAACAAAGTTAATTAAATCAAATGAAAGTCAAATGCATTCTAAAAAGCTAATTGAATCAAATGAAAGTCAAACACATTCAAACAAAGCAAATTGAATCAAATGAAAGTCAAATGCACTGTACAAAGCTAATTGTATCAAATGAAAATCAAACATAATTAAACAAAGCTTTTTGAATCAAATTAAAGTCAAATGCATTCAAATATGCTATTTCATTCAAATGAAAGTCAAATGCATTGTACAAAGCTAATTGAATCAAATGAAAGTCAAACACAATCAAATAAAACGTTATGAATCATATGAAAGTCAAATACATTCAACAAAGCTAATTGAATCAAATGAAAGTCAAATGCTTTCTACAAAGCTAATTGAATCTAATGAATGTCAAACACATTCAAAAAAGCTAATTGAATCAAATGAAAGTCAAATGCATTCGACAAAGCTGAATGAATAAAGTTAAAGTCAAACACATTCAAACAAAGCTTTTTGAATCAAATGAAAGTCAGACACATTCAAACAAAGCTATTTGAATCATATGAAAGTCAAATGCATTTAACAAAGCGAATTGAATCAAATGAAAGTCAAATGCATTCTACAAAGCTGATTGAATCAAATGAAAGTTAAACACAATCAAACAAAGCTAATTGAATTAAATGCTAGTCAAACACAATTAAACAAAGCTTCTTGAATCAAATTAAAGTCAAATGCATTCAAAGATGCTATTTCAATCAAATGAAAGTCAAATGCATTGTACAAAGCTAATTGAATCAAATGAAGGTCAAACACAATCAAACAAAACGTTATGAATCATATGAAAGTCAAATACATTCAACAAAGCTAATTGAATCAAATGAAAGTCAAATGCATTCTACAAAGCTAATTGAATCAAATGAATGTCAAACACATTCAAACAAAGCTAATTGAATCAAATGAAAGTCAAATGCATTCGACAAAGCTGATTGAATCAAGTTAAAGTCAAACACATTTAAACAAAGCTTTTTGAATCATATGAAAGTCAAATACATTCAACAAAGCTAATTGAATCAAACGAAAGTCAAATGCATTCTACAAAGCTAATTGAATCAAATGAAAGTAAAATGCATTCTACAAAGCTAATTGAATCAAATGAATGTCAAACACATTCAAAAAAGCTAATTGAATCAAATGAAAGTCAAATGCATTCGACAAAGCTGATTGAATCAAGTAAAAGTCAAACACATTCAAACAAAGCTTTTTGAATCAAATGAAAGTCAAATGCATTTAACAAAGCGAATTGAATCAAATGAAAGTCAAATGCATTCTACAAAACTAATTGAATCAAATGAAAGTTAAACACAATCAAACAAAGCTAATTGAATTAAATGCTAGTCAAACAAAATTAAACAAAGCTTTTTGAATCATATGAAAGTGAAATGCTTTCAACAAATCTAATTGAATCTAATGAAAGTCAAATGCATTCTAAAAAGATAATTGAATCAAATAATAGTCAAACACATTAAAACAAAGCTTTTTGAATCAAATAAAAGTCAAATGCATTCAACAAAGCTAATTGAATCACATGAAAGTCAAATGCATTCTACAAAGCTAATTGAATGAAAAGAAAGTTAAACACAATCAAACAAAGCTAATTGAATCTAATGAAAGTCAAACACATTCAAACAAAGCTTTTTGAATCAAATGAAAGTCAAACACATTCAACAAAGTTAATTGAATCAAATGAAAGTCAAATGCATTCTACAAAGCTAATTGAATCAAATGAAAGTCAAACACATTCAAACAAAGCTAATTGAATCAAATGAAAGTCTAATGCATTGGAGAAAGCTAATTGTATCAAATGAAAGTCAAACACAATTAAACAAAGCTTTTTGAATCAAATTAAAGTCAAATGCATTGAAAGATGCTATTTCAATCAAATGAAAGTCAAATGCATTGTACAAAGCTAATTGAATCAAATGAAGGTCAAACACAATCAAACAAAACGTTATGAATTATATGAAAGTAAAATACATTCAACAAAGCTAATTGAATCAAATGAAAGTCAAATGCATTCTACAAAGCTAATTGAATCAAATGAATGTCAAACACATTCAAACAAAGCTAATTGAATCAAATGAAAGTCAAATGCATTCGACAAAGCTGATTGAATCAAGTTAAAGTCAAACACATTTAAACAAAGCTTTTTGAATCATATGAAAGTCAAATACATTCAACAAAGCTAATTGAATCAAACGAAAGTCAAATGCATTCTACAAAGCTAATTGAATCAAATGAAAGTAAAATGCATTCTACAAAGCTAATTGAATAGAATGAATGTCAAACACATTCAAAAAAGCTAATTGAATCAAATGAAAGTCAAATGCATTCGACAAAGCTGATTGAATCAAGTTAAAGTCAAACACATTCAAACAAAGCTTTTTGAATCAAATGAAAGTCAAATGCATTTAACAAAGCGAATTGAATCAAATGAAAGTCAAATGCATTCTACAAAGCTAATTGAATCAAATGAAAGTTAAACACAATCAAACAAAGCTAATTGAATTAAATGCTAGTCAAACAAAATTAAACAAAGCTTTTTGAATCATATGAAAGTGAAATGCTTTCAACAAATCTAATTGAATCTAATGAAAGTCAAATGCATTCTAAAAAGATAATTGAATCAAATAATAGTCAAACACATTAAAACAAAGCTTTTTGAATCAAATAAAAGTCAAATGCATTCAACAAAGCTAATTGAATCACATGAAAGTCAAATGCATTCTACAAAGCTAATTGAATGAAAAGAAAGTTAAACACAATCAAACAAAGCTAATTGAATCTAATGAAAGTCAAACACATTCAAACAAAGCTTTTTGAATCAAATGAAAGTCAAACACATTCAACAAAGTTAATTGAATCAAATGAAAGTCAAATGCATTCTACAAAGCTAATTGAATCAAATGAAAGTCAAACACATTCAAACAAAGCTAATTGAATCAAATGAAAGTCTAATGCATTGGAGAAAGCTAATTGTATCAAATGAAAGTCAAACACAATTAAACAAAGCATTTTGAATCAAATTAAAGTCAAATGCATTGAAATATGCTATTTCAATCAAATGAAAGTCAAATGCATTGTACAAAGCTAATTGAATCAAATGAAGGTCAAACACAATCAAACAAAACGTTATGAATTATATGAAAGTAAAATACATTCAACAAAGCTAATTGAATCAAATGAAAGTCAAATGCATTCTACAAAGCTAATTGAATCAAATGAATGTCAAACACATTCAAACAAAGCTAATTGAATCAAATGAAAGTCAAATGCATTCGACAAAGCTGATTGAATGAAGTTAAAGTCAAACACGTTCAAACAAAGCTTTTTGAATCATATGAAAGTCAAATACATTCAACAAAGCTAATTGAATCAAACGAAAGTCAAATGCATTCTACAAAGCTAATTGAATCAAATGAAAGTCAAACACATTTAAACAAAGCTAATTGAATCAAATGAAAGTTAAACACATTCAAACAAAGCTTTTTGAATCAAATGAAAGTCAAATGCATTCAACAAAACTAATTAAATCAAATGAAAGTCAAATGCATTCTAAAAAGCTAATTGAATCAAATGAAAGTCAAACACCTTCAAACAAAGATTTTTGAATAAAATCAAAGTCAAATGCTTTGAACAAAGCTAATTGAATCAAATGAAAGTTCAATGCATTCTACAAAGCTAATTGAATCAAATGAAAGTTAAACACAATCAAACAAAGCTAATTGAATTAAATGCTAGTCAAACACAATTAAACAAAGCTTTTTGAATCATATGAAAGTCAAATCCTTTCAACAAATCTAATTGAATCTAATGAAAGTCAAATGCATTCTACAAAGATAATTGAATCAAATAATAGTCAAACACATTAAAACAAAGCTTTTTGAATCAAATAAAAGTCAAATGCATTCAACAAAGCTAATTGAATCACATGAAAGTCAAATGCATTCTACAAAGCTAATTGAATGAAAAGAAAGTTAAACACTATCAAACAAAGCTAATTGAATCTAATGAAAGTCAAACACATTCAAACAAAGCTTTTTGAATCAAATGAAAGTCAAACACATTAAACAAAGTTAATTGAATCAAATGAAAGTCAATTGCATTCTACAAAGCTAATTGAATCAAATGAAAGTCAAACACATTCAAACAAAGCTAATTGAATCAAATGAAAGTCTAATGCGTTGTACAAAGCTAATTGTATCAAATGAAAGTCAAACACAATTAAACAAAGCTTTTTGAATCAAATTAAAGTCAAATGCATTCAAAGATGCTATTTCAATTAAATAAAAGTCAAATGCATTGTACAAAGCTAATTGAATCAAATGAAGGTCAAACACAATTAAATAAAACGTTATGAATCATATGAAAGTCAAATACATTCAACAAAGCTAATTGAATCAAATGAAAGTCAAATGCATTCTACAAAGCTAATTGAATCAAATGAATGTCAAACACATTCAAACAATGCTAAATTGAATCAAATGAAAGTCAAATGCATTCGACAAAGCTGATTGAATCAAGTTAAAGTCAAACACGTTCAAACAAAGCTTTTTGAATCATATGAAAGTCAAATACATTCAACAAAGCTAATTGAATCAAACGAAAGTCAAATGCATTCTACAAAGCTAATTGAATCAAATGAAAGTCAGACACATTTAAACAAAGCTAATCGAATCAAATGAAAGTTAAACACATTCAAACAAAGCGTTTTGAATCAAATGAAAGTCAAATGCATTCAACAAAACTAATTAAATCAAATGAAAGTCAAATGCATTCTAAAAAGCTAATTGAATCAAATGAAAGTCAAACACCTTCAAACATAGCTTTGTGAATAAAATCAAAAAAAGCTAATTGAATCAAATGAAAGTTAAACACATTCAAAAAAAGCTTTTTGAATCAAATAAAAGTCAAATGCATTCAACAAAGCTAATTGAATCACGTGAAAGTCAAATGCATTCTACAAAGCTAATTGAATGAAAAGAAAGTTAAACACAATCAAACAAAGCTAATTGAATCAAATGAAAGTCAATCAAATGAAAGTCAAATGCATTCTACAAAGCTAATTGAATGAAATGAAAGTTAAACACAATCAAACAAAGCTAATTGAATCAAATGAAAGTCAAACACATTCAAACAAAGCTTTTTGAATCAAATGAAAGTCAAATGCATTCAACAAAGCTAATTGAATCAAATGAAAGTCAAATGCATTCTACAAAGCTAATTGAATCAAATGAAAGTCAAACACATTCAAACAAAGCTAATTGAATCAAATGAAAGTCAAATGCATTGGACAAAGCTAATTGAATCAAATGAAAGTCAAACACATTAAACAAAGCTTTTTGAATCAAATTAAAGTCAAATGCATTCAAAATGCTATTTCAATCAAATGAAAGTCAAATGCATTGTACAAAGCTAATTGAATCAATGAAAGTCAAACACATTCAAACAAAGCGTTATGAATCATATGAAAGTCAAATACATTCAACAAAGCTAATTGAATCAAATGAAAGTCAAATGCATTCTACAAAATTGAATCAAATGAAAGTCAAACACCTTCAAACAAAGATTTTTGAATAAAATCAAAGTCAAATGCTTTAAACAAATCTAATTGAATCAAATGAAAGTCAAATGCATTCTACAAAGCTAATTGAATCAAATGAAAGTTAAACACAATCAAACAAAGCTAATGGAATTAAATGCTAGTCAAACACAATTAAACAAAGCTTTTTGAATCATATGAAAGTCAAATGCTTTCAACAAAGCTAATTGAATCAAATGAAAGTCAAATGCATTCTACAAAGATAATTGAATCAAATAATAGTTAAACACATTCAAAAAAAGCTTTTTGAATCAAATAAAAGTCAAATGCATTCAACAAAGCTAATTGAATCACATGAAAGTCAAATGCATTCTACAAAGCTAATTGAATGAAAAGAAAGTTAAACACAATCAAACAAAGCTAATTGAATCTAATGAAAGTCAAACACATTCAAACAAAGCTTTTTGAATCAAATGAAAGTCAAACACATTCAACAAAGTTAATTGAATCAAATGAAAGTCAAATGCATTCTACAAAGCTAGTTGAATCAAATGAAAGTCAAACACATTTAAACAAAGCTAATTGAATCAAATGAAAGTCTAATGCATTGGACAAAGCTAATTGTATCAAATGAAAGTCAAACACAATTAAACAAAGCTTTTTGAATCAAATTAAAGTCAAATGCATTCAAAGATGCTATTTCAATCAAATGAAAGTCAAATGCATTGTACAAAGCTAATTGAATCAAATGAAGGTCAAACACAATCAAACAAAACGTTATGAATCATATGAAAGTCAAATACATTCAACAAAGCTAATTGAATCAAATGAAAGTCAAATGCATTCTACAAAGCTAATTGAATCAAATGAATGTCAAACACATTCAAACAAAGCTAATAAAATCAAATGAAAGTCAAATGCATTCGACAAAGCTGATTGAATGAAGTTAAAGTCAAACACGTTCAAACAAAGCTTTTTGAATCATATGAAAGTCAAATACATTCAACAAAGCTAATTGAATGAAACGAAAGTCAAATGCATTCTACAAAGCTAATTGAATCAAATGAAAGTCAAACACATTTAAACAAAGCTAATTGAATCAAATGAAAGTTAAACACATTCAAACAAAGCTTTTTGAATCAAATGAAAGTCAAATGCATTCAACAAAACTAATTAAATCAAATGAAAGTCAAATGCATTCTAAAAAGCTAATTGAATCAAATGAAAGTCAAACACCTTCAAACAAAGATTTTTGAATAAAATCAAAGTCAAATGCTTTAAACAAAGCTAATTGAATCAAATGAAAGTCAAATGCATTCTACAAAGCTAATTGAATCAAATGAAAGTTAAACTCAATCAAATAAAACTAATGGAATTAAATGCTAGTCAAACACAATTAAACAAATCTTTTTGAATCATATGAAAGTCAAATGCTTTCAACAAAGCTAATTGAATCAAATGAAAGTCAAATGCATTCTACAAACATAATTGAATCAAATAATAGTTAAACACATTCAAAAAAAGCTTTTTGAATCAAATAAAAGTCAAATGCATTCAACAAAGCTAATTGAATCACATGAAAGTCAAATGCATTCTACAAAGCTAATTGAATGAAAAGAAAGTTAAACACTATCAAAGAAAGTTAATTGAATCTAATGAAAGTCAAACACATTCAAACAAAGCTTTTTGAATCAAATGAAAGTCAAACACATTAAACAAAGTTAATTGAATCAAATGAAAGTCAATTGCATTCTACAAAGCTAATTGAATCAAATGAAAGTCAAACACATTCAAACAAAGCTAATTGAATCAAATGAAAGTCTAATGCGTTGTACAAAGCTAATTGTATCAAATGAAAGTCAAACACAATTAAACAAAGCTTTTTGAATCAAATTAAAGTCAAATGCATTCAAAGATGCTATTTCAATTAAATAAAAGTCAAATGCATTGTACAAAGCTAATTGAATCAAATGAAGGTCAAACACAATTAAATAAAACGTTATGAATCATATGAAAGTCAAATACATTCAACAAAGCTAATTGAATCAAATGAAAGTCAAATGCATTCTACAAAGCTAATTGAATCAAATGAATGTCAAACACATTCAAACAATGCTAAATTGAATCAAATGAAAGTCAAATGCATTCGACAAAGCTGATTGAATCAAGTTAAAGTCAAACACGTTCAAACAAAGCTTTTTGAATCATATGAAAGTCAAATACATTCAACAAAGCTAATTGAATCAAACGAAAGTCAAATGCATTCTACAAAGCTAATTGAATCAAATGAAAGTCAGACACATTTAAACAAAGCTAATCGAATCAAATGAAAGTTAAACACATTCAAACAAAGCGTTTTGAATCAAATGAAAGTCAAATGCATTCAACAAAACTAATTAAATCAAATGAAAGTCAAATGCATTCTAAAAAGCTAATTGAATCAAATGAAAGTCAAACACCTTCAAACATAGCTTTGTGAATAAAATCAAAAAAAGCTAATTGAATCAAATGAAAGTTAAACACATTCAAAAAAAGCTTTTTGAATCAAATAAAAGTCAAATGCATTCAACAAAGCTAATTGAATCACGTGAAAGTCAAATGCATTCTACAAAGCTAATTGAATGAAAAGAAAGTTAAACACAATCAAACAAAGCTAATTGAATCAAATGAAAGTCAAACACCTTCAAACAAAGATTTTTGAATAAAATCAAAGTCAAATGCTTTAAACAAATCTAATTGAATCAAATGAAAGTCAAATGCATTCTACAAAGCTAATTGAATCAAATGAAAGTTAAACACAATCAAACAAAGCTAATGGAATTAAATGCTAGTCAAACACAATTAAACAAAGCTTTTTGAATCATATGAAAGTCAAATGCTTTCAACAAAGCTAATTGAATCAAATGAAAGTCAAATGCATTCTACAAAGATAATTGAATCAAATAATAGTTAAACACATTCAAAAAAAGCTTTTTGAATCAAATAAAAGTCAAATGCATTCAACAAAGCTAATTGAATCACATGAAAGTCAAATGCATTCTACAAAGCTAATTGAATGAAAAGAAAGTTAAACACAATCAAACAAAGCTAATTGAATCTAATGAAAGTCAAACACATTCAAACAAAGCTTTTTGAATCAAATGAAAGTCAAACACATTCAACAAAGTTAATTGAATCAAATGAAAGTCAAATGCATTCTACAAAGCTAGTTGAATCAAATGAAAGTCAAACACATTTAAACAAAGCTAATTGAATCAAATGAAAGTCTAATGCATTGGACAAAGCTAATTGTATCAAATGAAAGTCAAACACAATTAAACAAAGCTTTTTGAATCAAATTAAAGTCAAATGCATTCAAAGATGCTATTTCAATCAAATGAAAGTCAAATGCATTGTACAAAGCTAATTGAATCAAATGAAGGTCAAACACAATCAAACAAAACGTTATGAATCATATGAAAGTCAAATACATTCAACAAAGCTAATTGAATCAAATGAAAGTCAAATGCATTCTACAAAGCTAATTGAATCAAATGAATGTCAAACACATTCAAACAAAGCTAATAAAATCAAATGAAAGTCAAATGCATTCGACAAAGCTGATTGAATGAAGTTAAAGTCAAACACGTTCAAACAAAGCTTTTTGAATCATATGAAAGTCAAATACATTCAACAAAGCTAATTGAATGAAACGAAAGTCAAATGCATTCTACAAAGCTAATTGAATCAAATGAAAGTCAAACACATTTAAACAAAGCTAATTGAATCAAATGAAAGTTAAACACATTCAAACAAAGCTTTTTGAATCAAATGAAAGTCAAATGCATTCAACAAAACTAATTAAATCAAATGAAAGTCAAATGCATTCTAAAAAGCTAATTGAATCAAATGAAAGTCAAACACCTTCAAACAAAGATTTTTGAATAAAATCAAAGTCAAATGCTTTAAACAAAGCTAATTGAATCAAATGAAAGTCAAATGCATTCTACAAAGCTAATTGAATCAAATGAAAGTTAAACTCAATCAAATAAAACTAATGGAATTAAATGCTAGTCAAACACAATTAAACAAATCTTTTTGAATCATATGAAAGTCAAATGCTTTCAACAAAGCTAATTGAATCAAATGAAAGTCAAATGCATTCTACAAACATAATTGAATCAAATAATAGTTAAACACATTCAAAAAAAGCTTTTTGAATCAAATAAAAGTCAAATGCATTCAACAAAGCTAATTGAATCACATGAAAGTCAAATGCATTCTACAAAGCTAATTGAATGAAAAGAAAGTTAAACACTATCAAAGAAAGTTAATTGAATCTAATGAAAGTCAAACACATTCAAACAAAGCTTTTTGAATCAAATGAAAGTCAAACACATTAAACAAAGTTAATTGAATCAAATGAAAGTCAATTGCATTCTACAAAGCTAATTGAATCAAATGAAAGTCAAACACATTCAAACAAAGCTAATTGAATCAAATGAAAGTCTAATGCGTTGTACAAAGCTAATTGTATCAAATGAAAGTCAAACACAATTAAACAAAGCTTTTTGAATCAAATTAAAGTCAAATGCATTCAAAGATGCTATTTCAATTAAATAAAAGTCAAATGCATTGTACAAAGCTAATTGAATCAAATGAAGGTCAAACACAATTAAATAAAACGTTATGAATCATATGAAAGTCAAATACATTCAACAAAGCTAATTGAATCAAATGAAAGTCAAATGCATTCTACAAAGATAATTGAATCAAATGAATGTCAAACACATTCAAACAATGCTAAATTGAATCAAATGAAAGTCAAATGCATTCGACAAAGCTGATTGAATCAAGTTAAAGTCAAACACGTTCAAACAAAGCTTTTTGAATCATATGAAAGTCAAATACATTCAACAAAGCTAATTGAATCAAACGAAAGTCAAATGCATTCTACAAAGCTAATTGAATCAAATGAAAGTCAGACACATTTAAACAAAGCTAATTGAATCAAATGAAAGTTAAACACATTCAAACAAAGCGTTTTGAATCAAATGAAAGTCAAATGCATTCAACAAAACTAATTAAATCAAATGAAAGTCAAATGCATTCTAAAAAGCTAATTGAATCAAATGAAAGTCAAACACCTTCAAACATAGCTTTGTGAATAAAATCAAAAAAAGCTAATTGAATCAAATGAAAGTTAAACACATTCAAAAAAAGCTTTTTGAATCAAATAAAAGTCAAATGCATTCAACAAAGCTAATTGAATCACGTGAAAGTCAAATGCATTCTACAAAGCTAATTGAATGAAAAGAAAGTTAAACACAATCAAACAAAGCTAATTGAATCAAATGAAAGTCAAACACCTTCAAACAAAGATTTTTGAATAAAATCAAAGTCAAATGCTTTAAACAAATCTAATTGAATCAAATGAAAGTCAAATGCATTCTACAAAGCTAATTGAATCAAATGAAAGTTAAACACAATCAAACAAAGCTAATGGAATTAAATGCTAGTCAAACACAATTAAACAAAGCTTTTGAATCATATGAAAGTCAAATGCTTTCAACAAAGCTAATTGAATCAAATGAAAGTCAAATGCATTCTACAAAGATAATTGAATCAAATAATAGTTAAACACATTCAAAAAAAGCTTTTTGAATCAAATAAAAGTCAAATGCATTCAACAAAGCTAATTGAATCACATGAAAGTCAAATGCATTCTACAAAGCTAATTGAATGAAAAGAAAGTTAAACACAATCAAACAAAGCTAATTGAATCTAATGAAAGTCAAACACATTCAAACAAAGCTTTTTGAATCAAATGAAAGTCAAACACATTCAACAAAGTTAATTGAATCAAATGAAAGTCAAATGCATTCTACAAAGCTAATTGAATCAAATGAAAGTCAAACACATTTAAACAAAGCTAATTGAATCAAATGAAAGTCTAATGCATTGGACAAAGCTAATTGTATCAAATGAAAGTCAAACACAATTAAACAAAGCTTTTTGAATCAAATTAAAGTCAAATGCATTCAAAGATGCTATTTCAATCAAATGAAAGTCAAATGCATTGTACAAAGCTAATTGAATCAAATGAAGGTCAAACACAATCAAACAAAACGTTATGAATCATATGAAAGTCAAATACATTCAACAAAGCTAATTGAATCAAATGAAAGTCAAATGCATTCTACAAAGCTAATTGAATCAAATGAATGTCAAACACATTCAAACAAAGCTAATTGAATCAAATGAAAGTCAAATGCATTCGACAAAGCTGATTGAATGAAGTTAAAGTCAAACACGTTCAAACAAAGCTTTTTGAATCATATGAAAGTCAAATACATTCAACAAAGCTAATTGAATGAAACGAAAGTCAAATGCATTCTACAAAGCTAATTGAATCAAATGAAAGTCAAACACATTTAAACAAAGCTAATTGAATCAAATAAAAGTTAAACACATTCAAACAAAGCTTTTTGAATCAAATGAAAGTCAAATGCATTCAACAAAACTAATTAAATCAAATGAAAGTCAAATGCATTCTAAAAAGCTAATTGAATCAAATGAAAGTCAAACACCTTCAAACAAAGATTTTTGAATAAAATCAAAGTCAAATGCTTTAAACAAAGCTAATTGAATCAAATGAAAGTCAAATGCATTCTACAAAGCTAATTGAATCAAATGAAAGTTAAACTCAATCAAATAAAACTAATGGAATTAAATGCTAGTCAAACACAATTAAACAAATCTTTTTGAATCATATGAAAGTCAAATGCTTTCAACAAAGCTAATTGAATCAAATGAAAGTCAAATGCATTCTACAAAGATAATTGAATCAAATAATAGTTAAACACATTCAAAAAAAGCTTTTTGAATCAAATAAAAGTCAAATGCATTCAACAAAGCTAATTGAATCACATGAAATTCAAATGCATTCTACAAAGCTAATTGAATGAAAAGAAAGTTAAACACAATCAAACAAAGCTAATTGAATCTAATGAAAGTCAAACACATTCAAACAAAGCTTTTTGAATCAAATGAAAGTCAAACACATTAAACAAAGTTAATTGAATCAAATGAAAGTCAAATGCATTCTACAAAGCTAATTGAATCAAATGAAAGTCAAACACATTCAAACAAAGCTAATTGAATCAAATGAAAGTCTAATGCATTGGACAAAGCTAATTGTATCAAATGAAAGTCAAACACAATAAAACAAAGCTTTTTGAATCAAATTAAAGTCAAATGCATTCAAAGATGCTATTTCAATCAAATGAAAGAGTAAAATGCATTGTACAAAGCTAATTGAATCAAATGAAGGTCAAACACAATCAAACAAAACGTTATGAATCATATGAAAGTCAAATACATTCAACAAAGCTAATTGAATCAAATGAAAGTCAAATGCATTCTACAAAGCTAATTGAATCAAATGAATGTCAAACACATTCAAACAAAGCTAATTGAATCAAATGAAAGTCAAATGCATTCGACAAAGCTGATTGAATCAAGTTAAAGTCAAACACGTTCAAACAAAGCTTTTTGAATCATATGAAAGTCAAATACATTCAACAAAGCTAATTGAATGAAACGAAAGTCAAATGCATTCTACAAAGCTAATTGAATAAAATGAAAGTCAAACACATTTAAACAAAGCTAATTGAATCAAATGAAAGTTAAACACATTCAAACAAAGCTTTTTGAATCAAATGAAAGTCAAATGCATTCAACAAAACTAATTAAATCAAATGAAAGTCAAATGCATTCTAAAAAGCTAATTGAATCAAATGAAAGTCAAACACCTTCAAACAAAGATTTTTGAATAAAATCAAAGTCAAATGCTTTAAACAAATCTAATTGAATCAAATGAAAGTCAAATGCATTCTACAAAGCTAATTGAATCAAATGAAAGTTAAACACAATCAAACAAAGCTAATGGAATTAAATGCTAGTCAAACACAATTAAACAAAGCTTTTTGAATCATATGAAAGTCAAATGCTTTCAACAAAGCTAATTGAATCAAATGAAAGTCAAATGCATTCTACAAAGATAATTGAATCAAATAATAGTTAAACACATTCAAAAAAAGCTTTTTGAATCAAATAAAAGTCAAATGCATTCAACAAAGCTAATTGAATCACATGAAAGTCAAATGCATTCTACAAAGCTAATTGAATGAAAAGAAAGTTAAACACAATCAAACAAAGCTAATTGAATCTAATGAAAGTCAAACACATTCAAACAAAGCTTTTTGAATCAAATGAAAGTCAAACACATTCAACAAAGTTAATTGAATCAAATGAAAGTCAAATACATTCTACAAAGCTAATTGAATCAAATGAAAGTCAAACACATTCAAACAAAGCTAATTGAATCAAATGAAAGTCTAATGCATTGGACAAAGCTAATTGTATCAAATGAAAGTCAAACACAATTAAACAAAGCTTTTTGAATCAAATTAAAGTCAAATGCATTCAAAGATGCTATTTCAATCAAATGAAAGTCAAATGCATTGTACAAAACTAATTGAATCAAATGAAGGTCAAACACAATCAAACAAAACGTTATGAATCATATGAAAGTCAAATACATTCAACAAAGCTAATTGAATCAAATGAAAGTCAAATGCATTCTACAAAGCTAATTGAATCAAATGAATGTCAAACACATTCAAACAAAGCTAATTGAATCAAATGAAAGTCAAATGCATTCGACAAAGCTGATTGAATCAAGTTAAAGTCAAACACGTTCAAACAAAGCTTTTTGAATCATATGAAAGTCAAATACATTCAACAAAGCTAATTGAATGAAACGAAAGTCAAATGCATTCTACAAAGCTAATTGAATCAAATGAAAGTCAAACACATTTAAACAAAGCTAATTGAATCAAATGAAAGTTAAACACATTCAAACAAAGCCTTTTGAATCAAATGAAAGTCAAATGCATTCAACAAAACTAATTAAATCAAATGAAAGTCAAATGCATTCTAAAAAGCTAATTGAATCAAATGAAAGTCAAACACCTTCAAACAAAGATTATTGAATAAAATCAAAGTCAAATGCTTTAAACAAAGCTAATTGAATCAAATGAAAGTCAAATGCATTCTACAAAGCTAATTGAATCAAATGAAAGTTAAACACAATCAAACAAAGCTAATGGAATTAAATGCTAGTCAAACACAATTAAACAAAGCTTTTTGAATCATATGAAAGTCAAATGCTTTCAACAAAGCTAATTGAATCAAATGAAAGTCAAATGCATTCTACAAAGATAATTGAATCAAATAATAGTTAAACACATTCAAAAAAAGCTTTTTGAATCAAATAAAAGTCAAATGCATTCAACAAAGCTAATTGAATCACATGAAAGTCAAATGCATTCTACAAAGCTAATTGAATGAAAAGAAAGTTAAACACTATCAAACAAAGCTAATTGAATCTAATGAAAGTCAAACACATTCAAACAAAGCTTTTTGAATCAAATGAAAGTCAAACACATTCAACAAAGTTAATTGAATCAAATGAAAGTCAAATGCATTCTACAAAGCTAATTGAATCAAATGAATGTCAAACACATTCAAACAATGCTAAATTGAATCAAATGAAAGTCAAATGCATTCGACAAAGCTGATTGAATCAAGTTAAAGTCAAACACGTTCAAACAAAGCTTTTTGAATCATATGAAAGTCAAATACATTCAACAAAGCTAATTGAATCAAACGAAAGTCAAATGCATTCTACAAAGCTAATTGAATCAAATGAAAGTCAGACACATTTAAACAAAGCTAATTGAATCAAATGAAAGTTAAACACATTCAAACAAAGCGTTTTGAATCAAATGAAAGTCAAATGCATTCAACAAAACTAATTAAATCAAATGAAAGTCAAATGCATTCTAAAAAGCTAATTGAATCAAATGAAAGTCAAACACCTTCAAACATAGCTTTGTGAATAAAATCAAAAAAAGCTAATTGAATCAAATGAAAGTTAAACACATTCAAAAAAAGCTTTTTGAAGCAAATAAAAGTCAAATGCATTCAACAAAGCTAATTGAATCACGTGAAAGTCAAATGCATTCTACAAAGCTAATTGAATGAAAAGAAAGTTAAACACAATCAAACAAAGCTAATTGAATCTAATGAAAGTCAAACACATTCAAACAAAGCTTTTTGAATCAAATGAAAGTCAAACACATTCAACAAAGTTGATTGAATCAAATGAAAGTCAAATGCATTCTACAAAGCTAATTGAATCAAATGAAAGTTAAACACAATCAAACAAAGCTAATGGAATTAAATGCTAGTCAAACACAATTAAACAAAGCTTTTTGAATCATATGAAAGTCAAATGCTTTCAACAAAGCTAATTGAATCAAATGAAAGTCAAATGCATTCTACAAAGATAATTGAATCAAATAATAGTTAAACACATTCAAAAAAAGCTTTTTGAATTAAATAAAAGTCAAATGCATTCAACAAAGCTAATTGAATCACATGAAAGTCAAATGCATTCTACAAAGCTAATTGAATGAAAAGAAAGTTAAACACAATCAAACAAAGCTAATTGAATCTAATGAAAGTCAAACACATTCAAACAAAGCTTTTTGAATCAAATGAAAGTCAAACACATTCAACAAAGTTAATTGAATCAAATGAAAGTCAAATGCATTCTACAAAGCTAATTGAATCAAATGAAAGTCAAACACATTCAAACAAAGCTAATTGAATCAAATGAAAGTCTAATGCATTGGACAAAGCTAATTGTATCAAATGAAAGTCAAACACAATTAAACAAAGCTTTTTGAATCAAATTAAAGTCAAATGCATTCAAAGATGCTATTTCAATCAAATGAAAGTCAAATGCATTGTACAAAACTAATTGAATCAAATGAAGGTCAAACACAATCAAACAAAACGTTATGAATCATATGAAAGTCAAATACATTCAACAAAGCTAATTGAATCAAATGAAAGTCAAATGCATTCTACAAAGCTAATTGAATCAAATGAATGTCAAACACATTCAAACAAAGCTAATTGAATCAAATGAAAGTCAAATGCATTCGACAAAGCTGATTGAATCAAGTTAAAGTCAAACACGTTCAAACAAAGCTTTTTGAATCATATGAAAGTCAAATACATTCAACAAAGCTAATTGAATGAAACGAAAGTCAAATGCATTCTACAAAGCTAATTGAATCAAATGAAAGTCAAACACATTTAAACAAAGCTAATTGAATCAAATGAAAGTTAAACACATTCAAACAAAGCCTTTTGAATCAAATGAAAGTCAAATGCATTCAACAAAACTAATTAAATCAATGAAAGTCAAATGCATTCTAAAAAGCTAATTGAATCAAATGAAAGTCAAACACCTTCAAACAAAGATTTTTGAATAAAATCAAAGTCAAATGCTTTAAACAAAGCTAATTGAATCAAATGAAAGTCAAATGCATTCTACAAAGCTAATTGAATCAAATGAAAGTTAAACACAATCAAACAAAGCTAATGGAATTAAATGCTAGTCAAACACAATTAAACAAAGCTTTTTGAATCATATGAAAGTCAAATGCTTTCAACAAAGCTAATTGAATCAAATGAAAGTCAAATGCATTCTACAAAGATAATTGAATCAAATAATAGTTAAACACATTCAAAAAAAGCTTTTTGAATCAAATAAAAGTCAAATGCATTCAACAAAGCTAATTGAATCACATGAAAGTCAAATGCATTCTACAAAGCTAATTGAATGAAAAGAAAGTTAAACACAATCAAACAAAGCTAATTGAATCTAATGAAAGTCAAACACATTCAAACAAAGCTTTTTGAATCAAATGAAAGTCAAACACATTCAACAAAGTTAATTGAATCAAATGAAAGTCAAATGCATTCTACAAAGCGAATTGAACCAAATGAATGTCAAACACATTCAAACAATGCTAAATTGAATCAAATGAAAGTCAAATGCATTCGACAAAGCTGATTGAATCAAGTTAAAGTCAAACACGTTCAAACAAAGCTTTTTGAATCATATGAAAGTCAAATACATTCCACAAAGCTAATTGAATCAAACGAAAGTCAAATGCATTCTACAAAGCTAATTGAATCAAATGAAAGTCAGACACATTTAAACAAAGCTAATTGAATCAAATGAAAGTTAAACACATTCAAACAAAGCGTTTTGAATCAAATGAAAGTCAAATGCATTCAACAAAACTAATTAAATCAAATGAAAGTCAAATGCATTCTAAAAAGCTAATTGAATCAAATGAAAGTCAAACACCTTCAAACATAGCTTTGTGAATAAAATCAAAAAAAGCTAATTGAATCAAATGAAAGTTAAACACATTCAAAAAAAGCTTTTTGAAGCAAATAAAAGTCAAATGCATTCAACAAAGCTAATTGAATCACGTGAAAGTCAAATGCATTCTACAAAGCTAATTGAATGAAAAGAAAGTTAAACACAATCAAACAAAGCTAATTGAATCTAATGAAAGTCAAACACATTCAAACAAAGCTTTTTGAATCAAATGAAAGTCAAACACATTCAACAAAGTTGATTGAATCAAATGAAAGTCAAATGCATTCTACAAAGCTAATTGAATCAAATGAAAGTTAAACACAATCAAACAAAGCTAATGGAATTAAATGCTAGTCAAACACAATTAAACAAAGCTTTTTGAATCATATGAAAGTCAAATGCTTTCAACAAAGCTAATTGAATCAAATGAAAGTCAAATGCATTCTACAAAGATAATTGAATCAAATAATAGTTAAACACATTCAAAAAAAGCTTTTTGAATTAAATAAAAGTCAAATGCATTCAACAAAGCTAATTGAATCACATGAAAGTCAAATGCATTCTACAAAGCTAATTGAATGAAAATAAAGTTAAACACAATCAAACAAAGCTAATTGAATCTAATGAAAGTCAAACACATTCAAACAAAGCTTTTTGAATCAAATGAAAGTCAAACACATTCAACAAAGTTAATTGAATCAAATGAAAGTCAAATGCATTCTACAAAGCTAATTGAATCAAATGAAAGTCAAACACATTTAAACAAAGCTAATTGAATCAAATGAAAGTCTAATGCATTGGACAAAGCTAATTGTATCAAATGAAAGTCAAACACAATTAAACAAAGCTTTTTGAATCAAATTAAAGTCAAATGCATTCAAAGATGCTATTTCAATCAAATGAAAGTCAAATGCATTGTACAAAGCTAATTGAATCAAATGAAGGTCAAACACAATCAAACAAAACGTTATGAATCATATGAAAGTCAAATACATTCAACAAAGCTAATTGAATCAAATGAAATTCAAATGCATTCTACAAAGCTAATTGAATCAAATGAATGTCAAACACATTCAAACAAAGCTAATTGAATCAAATGAAAGTCAAATGCATTCGACAAAGCTGATTGAATCAAGTTAAAGTCAAACACGTTCAAACAAAGCTTTTTGAATCATATGAAAGTCAAATACATTCAACAAAGCTAATTGAATCAAACGAAAGTCAAATGCATTCTACAAAGCTAATTGAATCAAATGAAAGTCAAACACATTTAAACAAAGCTAATTGAATCAAATGAAAGTTAAACACATTCAAACAAAGCCTTTTGAATCAAATGAAAGTCAAATGCATTCAACAAAACTAATTAAATCAAATGAAAGTCAAATGCATTCTAAAAAGCTAATTGAATCAAATGAAAGTCAAACACCTTCAAACAAAGATTTTTGAATAAAATCAAAGTCAAATGCTTTAAACAAAGCTAATTGAATCAAATGAAAGTGAAATGCATTCTACAAAGCTAATTGAATCAAATGAAAGTTAAACACAATCAAACAAAGCTAATGGAATTAAATGCTAGTCAAACACAATTAAACAAAGCTTTTTGAATCATATGAAAGTCAAATGCTTTCAACAAAGCTAATTGAATCAAATGAAAGTCAAATGCATTCTACAAAGATAATTGAATCAAATAATAGTTAAACACATTCAAAAAAAGCTTTTTGAATCAAATAAAAGTCAAATGCATTCAACAAAGCTAATTGAATCACATGAAAGTCAAATGCATTCTACAAAGCTAATTGAATGAAAATAAAGTTAAACACAATCAAACAAAGCTAATTGAATCTAATGAAAGTCAAACACATTCAAACAAAGCTTTTTGAATCAAATGAAAGTCAAACACATTCAACAAAGTTAATTGAATCAAATGAAAGTCAAATGCATTCTACAAAGCTAATTGAATCAAATGAAAGTCAAACACATTCAAACAAAGCTAATTGAATCAAATGAAAGTCTAATGCATTGGACAAAGCTAATTGTATCAAATGAAAGTCAAACACAATTAAACAAAGCTTTTTGAATCAAATTAAAGTCAAATGCATTGAAAGATGCTATTTCAATCAAATGAAAGTCAAATGCATTGTACAAAGCTAATTGAATCAAATGAAGGTCAAACACAATCAAACAAAACGTTATGAATTATATGAAAGTAAAATACATTCAACAAAGCTAATTGAATCAAATGAAAGTCAAATGCATTCTACAAAGCTAATTGAATCAAATGAATGTCAAACACATTCAAACAAAGCTAATTGAATCAAATGAAAGTCAAATGCATTCGAAAAAGCTGATTGAATCAAGTTAAAGTCAAACACGTTCAAACAAAGCTTTTTGAATCATATGAAAGTCAAATACATTCAACAAAGCTAATTGAATCAAACGAAAGTCAAATGCATTCTACAAAGCTAATTGAATCAAATGAAAGTCAAACACATTTAAACAAAGCTAATTGAATCAAATGAAAGTTAAACACATTCAAACAAAGATTTTTGAATCAAATGAAAGTCAAATGCATTCAACAAAACTAATTAAATCAAATGAAAGTCAAATGCATTCTAAAAAGCTAATTGAATCAAATGAAAGTCAAACACCTTCAAACAAAGATTTTTGAATAAAATCAAAGTCAAATGCTTTGAACAAAGCTAATTGAATCAAATGAAAGTCCAATGCATTCTACAAAGCTAATTGAATCAAATGAAAGTTAAACACAATCAAACAAAGCTAATTGAATTAAATGCTAGTCAAACACAATTAAACAAAGCTTTTTGAATCATATGAAAGTCAAATCCTTTCAACAAATCTAATTGAATCTAATGAAAGTCAAATGCATTCTACAAAGATAATTGAATCAAATAATAGTCAAACACATTAAAACAAAGCTTTTTGAATCAAATAAAAGTCAAATGCATTCAACAAAGCTAATTGAATCACATGAAAGTCAAATGCATTCTACAAAGCTAATTGAATGAAAAGAAAGTTAAACACTATCAAACAAAGCTAATTGAATCTAATGAAAGTCAAACACATTCAAACAAAGCTTTTTGAATCAAATGAAAGTCAAACACATTAAACAAAGTTAATTGAATCAAATGAAAGTCAATTGCATTCTACAAAGCTAATTGAATCAAATGAAAGTCAAACACATTCAAACAAAGCTAATTGAATCAAATGAAAGTCTAATGCGTTGTACAAAGCTAATTGTATCAAATGAAAGTCAAACACAATTAAACAAAGCTTTTTGAATCAAATTAAAGTCAAATGCATTCAAAGATGCTATTTCAATTAAATAAAAGTCAAATGCATTGTACAAAGCTAATTGAATCAAATGAAGGTCAAACACAATTAAATAAAACGTTATGAATCATATGAAAGTCAAATACATTCAACAAAGCTAATTGAATCAAATGAAAGTCAAATGCATTCTACAAAGCTAATTGAATCAAATGAATGTCAAACACATTCAAACAATGCTAAATTGAATCAAATGAAAGTCAAATGCATTCGACAAAGCTGATTGAATCAAGTTAAAGTCAAACACGTTCAAACAAAGCTTTTTGAATCATATGAAAGTCAAATACATTCAACAAAGCTAATTGAATCAAACGAAAGTCAAATGCATTCTACAAAGCTAATTGAATCAAATGAAAGTCAGACACATTTAAACAAAGCTAATTGAATCAAATGAAAGTTAAACACATTCAAACAAAGCGTTTTGAATCAAATGAAAGTCAAATGCATTCAACAAAACTAATTAAATCAAATGAAAGTCAAATGCATTCTAAAAAGCTAATTGAATCAAATGAAAGTCAAACACCTTCAAACATAGCTTTGTGAATAAAATCAAAAAAAGCTAATTGAATCAAATGAAAGTTAAACACATTCAAAAAAAGCTTTTTGAATCAAATAAAAGTCAAATGCATTCAACAAAGCTAATTGAATCACGTGAAAGTCAAATGCATTCTACAAAGCTAATTGAATGAAAAGAAAGTTAAACACAATCAAACAAAGCTAATTGAATCAAATGAAAGTCAAACACCTTCAAACAAAGATTTTTGAATAAAATCAAAGTCAAATGCTTTAAACAAATCTAATTGAATCAAATGAAAGTCAAATGCATTCTACAAAGCTAATTGAATCAAATGAAAGTTAAACACAATCAAACAAAGCTAATGGAATTAAATGCTAGTCAAACACAATTAAACAAAGCTTTTTGAATCATATGAAAGTCAAATGCTTTCAACAAAGCTAATTGAATCAAATGAAAGTCAAATGCATTCTACAAAGATAATTGAATCAAATAATAGTTAAACACATTCAAAAAAAGCTTTTTGAATCAAATAAAAGTCAAATGCATTCAACAAAGCTAATTGAATCACATGCAAGTCAAATGCATTCTACAAAGCTAATTGAATGAAAAGAAAGTTAAACACAATTAAACAAAGCTAATTGAATCTAATGAAAGTCAAACACATTCAAACAAAGCTTTTTGAATCAAATGAAAGTCAAACACATTCAACAAAGTTAATTGAATCAAATGAAAGTCAAATGCATTCTACAAAGCTAATTGAATCAAATGAAAGTCAAACACATTTAAACAAAGCTAATTGAATCAAATGAAAGTCTAATGCATTGGACAAAGCTAATTGTATCAAATGAAAGTCAAACACAATTAAACAAAGCTTTTTGAATCAAATTAAAGTCAAATGCATTCAAAGATGCTATTTCAATCAAATGAAAGTCAAATGCATTGTACAAAGCTAATTGAATCAAATGAAGGTCAAACACAATCAAACAAAACGTTATGAATCATATGAAAGTCAAATACATTCAACAAAGCTAATTGAATCAAATGAAAGTCAAATGCATTCTACAAAGCTAATTGAATCAAATGAATGTCAAACACATTCAAACAAAGCTAATTGAATCAAATGAAAGTCAAATGCATTCGACAAAGCTGATTGAATGAAGTTAAAGTCAAACACGTTCAAACAAAGCTTTTTGAATCATATGAAAGTCAAATACATTCAACAAAGCTAATTGAATGAAACGAAAGTCAAATGCATTCTACAAAGCTAATTGAATCAAATGAAAGTCAAACACATTTAAACAAAGCTAATTGAATCAAATGAAAGTTAAACACATTCAAACAAAGCTTTTTGAATCAAATGAAAGTCAAATGCATTCAACAAAACTAATTAAATCAAATGAAAGTCAAATGCATTCTAAAAAGCTAATTGAATCAAATGAAAGTCAAACACCTTCAAACAAAGATTTTTGAATAAAATCAAAGTCAAATGCTTTAAACAAAGCTAATTGAATCAAATGAAAGTCAAATGCATTCTACAAAGCTAATTGAATCAAATGAAAGTTAAACTCAATCAAATAAAACTAATGGAATTAAATGCTAGTCAAACACAATTAAACAAATCTTTTTGAATCATATGAAAGTCAAATGCTTTCAACAAAGCTAATTGAATCAAATGAAAGTCAAATGCATTCTACAAAGATAATTGAATCAAATAATAGTTAAACACATTCAAAAAAAGCTTTTTGAATCAAATAAAAGTCAAATGCATTCAACAAAGCTAATTGAATCACATGAAAGTCAAATGCATTCTACAAAGCTAATTGAATGAAAAGAAAGTTAAACACAATCAAACAAAGCTAATTGAATCTAATGAAAGTCAAACACATTCAAACAAAGCTTTTTGAATCAAATGAAAGTCAAACACATTAAACAAAGTTAATTGAATCAAATGAAAGTCAAATGCATTCTACAAAGCTAATTGAATCAAATGAAAGTCAAACACATTCAAACAAAGCTAATTGAATCAAATGAAAGTCTAATGCATTGGACAAAGCTAATTGTATCAAATGAAAGTCAAACACAATAAAACAAAGCTTTTTGAATCAAATTAAAGTCAAATGCATTCAAAGATGCTATTTCAATCAAATGAAAGAGTAAAATGCATTGTACAAAGCTAATTGAATCAAATGAAGGTCAAACACAATCAAACAAAACGTTATGAATCATATGAAAGTCAAATACATTCAACAAAGCTAATTGAATCAAATGAAAGTCAAATGCATTCTACAAAGCTAATTGAATGAAATGAATGTCAAACACATTCAAACAAAGCTAATTGAATCAAATGAAAGTCAAATGCATTCGACAAAGCTGATTGAATCAAGTTAAAGTCAAACACGTTCAAACAAAGCTTTTTGAATCATATGAAAGTCAAATACATTCAACAAAGCTAATTGAATGAAACGAAAGTCAAATGCATTCTACAAAGCTAATTGAATCAAATGAAAGTCAAACACATTTAAACAAAGCTAATTGAATCAAATGAAAGTTAAACACATTCAAACAAAGCTTTTTGAATCAAATGAAAGTCAAATGCATTCAACAAAACTAATTAAATCAAATGAAAGTCAACTGCATTCTAAAAAGCTAATTGAATCAAATGAAAGTCAAACACCTTCAAACAAAGATTTTTGAATAAAATCAAAGTCAAATGCTTTAAACAAATCTAATTGAATCAAATGAAAGTCAAATGCATTCTACAAAGCTAATTGAATCAAATGAAAGTTAAACACAATCAAACAAAGCTAATGGAATTAAATGCTAGTCAAACACAATTAAACAAAGCTTTTTGAATCATATGAAAGTCAAATGCTTTCAACAAAGCTAATTGAATCAAATGAAAGTCAAATGCATTCTACAAAGATAATTGAATCAAATAATAGTTAAACACATTCAAAAAAAGCTTTTTGAATCAAATAAAAGTCAAATGCATTCAACAAAGCTAATTGAATCACATGAAAGTCAAATGCATTCTACAAAGCTAATTGAATGAAAAGAAAGTTAAACACAATCAAACAAAGCTAATTGAATCTAATGAAAGTCAAACACATTCAAACAAAGCTTTTTGAATCAAATGAAAGTCAAACACATTCAACAAAGTTAATTGAATCAAATGAAAGTCAAATACATTCTACAAAGCTAATTGAATCAAATGAAAGTCAAACACATTCAAACAAAGCTAATTGAATCAAATGAAAGTCTAATGCATTGGACAAAGCTAATTGTATCAAATGAAAGTCAAACACAATTAAACAAAGCTTTTTGAATCAAATTAAAGTCAAATGCATTCAAAGATGCTATTTCAATCAAATGAAAGTCAAATGCATTGTACAAAACTAATTGAATCAAATGAAGGTCAAACACAATCAAACAAAACGTTATGAATCATATGAAAGTCAAATACATTCAACAAAGCTAATTGAATCAAATGAAAGTCAAATGCATTCTACAAAGCTAATTGAATCAAATGAATGTCAAACACATTCAAACAAAGCTAATTGAATCAAATGAAAGTCAAATGCATTCGACAAAGCTGATTGAATCAAGTTAAAGTCAAACACGTTCAAACAAAGCTTTTTGAATCATATGAAAGTCAAATACATTCAACAAAGCTAATTGAATGAAACGAAAGTCAAATGCATTCTACAAAGCTAATTGAATCAAATGAAAGTCAAACACATTTAAACAAAGCTAATTGAATCAAATGAAAGTTAAACACATTCAAACAAAGCCTTTTGAATCAAATGAAAGTCAAATGCATTCAACAAAACTAATTAAATCAAATGAAAGTCAAATGCATTCTAAAAAGCTAATTGAATCAAATGAAAGTCAAACACCTTCAAACAAAGATTTTTGAATAAAATCAAAGTCAAATGCTTTAAACAAAGCTAATTGAATCAAATGAAAGTCAAATGCATTCTACAAAGCTAATTGAATCAAATGAAAGTTAAACACAATCAAACAAAGCTAATGGAATTAAATGCTAGTCAAACACAATTAAACAAAGCTTTTTGAATCATATGAAAGTCAAATGCTTTCAACAAAGCTAATTGAATCAAATGAAAGTCAAATGCATTCTACAAAGATAATTGAATCAAATAATAGTTAAACACATTCAAAAAAAGCTTTTTGAATCAAATAAAAGTCAAATGCATTCAACAAAGCTAATTGAATCACATGAAAGTCAAATGCATTCTACAAAGCTAATTGAATGAAAAGAAAGTTAAACACAATCAAACAAAGCTAATTGAATCTAATGAAAGTCAAACACATTCAAACAAAGCTTTTTGAATCAAATGAAAGTCAAACACATTCAACAAAGTTAATTGAATCAAATGAAAGTCAAATGCATTCTACAAAGCTAATTGAATCAAATGAAAGTCAAACACATTTAAACAAAGCTAATTGAATCAAATGAAAGTCTAATGCATTGGACAAAGCTAATTGTATCAAATGAAAGTCAAACACAATTAAACAAAGCTTTTTGAATCAAATTAAAGTCAAATGCATTCAAAGATGCTATTTCAATCAAATGAAAGTCAAATGCATTGTACAAAGCTAATTGAATCAAATGAAGGTCAAACACAATCAAACAAAACGTTATGAATCATATGAAAGTCAAATACATTCAACAAAGCTAATTGAATCAAATGAAAGTCAAATGCATTCTACAAAGCTAATTGAATCAAATGAATGTCAAACACATTCAAACAAAGCTAATTGAATCAAATGAAAGTCAAATGCATTCGACAAAGCTGATTGAATGAAGTTAAAGTCAAACACGTTCAAACAAAGCTTTTTGAATCATATGAAAGTCAAATACATTCAACAAAGCTAATTGAATGAAACGAAAGTCAAATGCATTCTACAAAGCTAATTGAATCAAATGAAAGTCAAACACATTTAAACAAAGCTAATTGAATCAAATGAAAGTTAAACACATTCAAACAAAGCTTTTTGAATCAAATGAAAGTCAAATGCATTCAACAAAACTAATTAAATCAAATGAAAGTCAAATGCATTCTAAAAAGCTAATTGAATCAAATGAAAGTCAAACACCTTCAAACAAAGATTTTTGAATAAAATCAAAGTCAAATGCTTTAAACAAAGCTAATTGAATCAAATGAAAGTCAAATGCATTCTACAAAGCTAATTGAATCAAATGAAAGTTAAACTCAATCAAATAAAACTAATGGAATTAAATGCTAGTCAAACACAATTAAACAAATCTTTTTGAATCATATGAAAGTCAAATGCTTTCAACAAAGCTAATTGAATCAAATGAAAGTCAAATGCATTCTACAAAGATAATTGAATCAAATAATAGTTAAACACATTCAAACAAAGCTTTTTGAATCAAATGAAAGTCAAACACATTAAACAAAGTTAATTGAATCAAATGAAAGTCAAATGCATTCTACAAAGCTAATTGAATCAAATGAAAGTCAAACACATTCAAACAAAGCTAATTGAATCAAATGAAAGTCTAATGCATTGGACAAAGCTAATTGTATCAAATGAAAGTCAAACACAATAAAACAAAGCTTTTTGAATCAAATTAAAGTCAAATGCATTCAAAGATGCTATTTCAATCAAATGAAAGAGTAAAATGCATTGTACAAAGCTAATTGAATCAAATGAAGGTCAAACACAATCAAACAAAACGTTATGAATCATATGAAAGTCAAATACATTCAACAAAGCTAATTGAATCAAATGAAAGTCAAATGCATTCTACAAAGCTAATTGAATCAAATGAATGTCAAACACATTCAAACAAAGCTAATTGAATCAAATGAAAGTCAAATGCATTCGACAAAGCTGATTGAATCAAGTTAAAGTCAAACACGTTCAAACAAAGCTTTTTGAATCATATGAAAGTCAAATACATTCAACAAAGCTAATTGAATGAAACGAAAGTCAAATGCATTCTACAAAGCTAATTGAATCAAATGAAAGTCAAACACATTTAAACAAAGCTAATTGAATCAAATGAAAGTTAAACACATTCAAACAAAGCTTTTTGAATCAAATGAAAGTCAAATGCATTCAACAAAACTAATTAAATCAAATGAAAGTCAAATGCATTCTAAAAAGCTAATTGAATCAAATGAAAGTCAAACACCTTCAAACAAAGATTTTTGAATAAAATCAAAGTCAAATGCTTTAAACAAAGCTAATTGAATCAAATGAAAGTCAAATGCATTCTACAAAGCTAATTGAATCAAATGAAAGTTAAACTCAATCAAATAAAACTAATGGAATTAAATGCTAGTCAAACACAATTAAACAAATCTTTTTGAATCATATGAAAGTCAAATGCTTTCAACAAAGCTAATTGAATCAAATGAAAGTCAAATGCATTCTACAAAGATAATTGAATCAAATAATAGTTAAACACATTCAAACAAAGCTTTTTGAATCAAATGAAAGTCAAACACATTAAACAAAGTTAATTGAATCAAATGAAAGTCAAATGCATTCTACAAAGCTAATTGAATCAAATGAAAGTCAAACACATTCAAACAAAGCTAATTGAATCAAATGAAAGTCTAATGCATTGGACAAAGCTAATTGTATCAAATGAAAGTCAAACACAATAAAACAAAGCTTTTTGAATCAAATTAAAGTCAAATGCATTCAAAGATGCTATTTCAATCAAATGAAAGAGTAAAATGCATTGTACAAAGCTAATTGAATCAAATGAAGGTCAAACACAATCAAACAAAACGTTATGAATCATATGAAAGTCAAATACATTCAACAAAGCTAATTGAATCAAATGAAAGTCAAATGCATTCTACAAAGCTAATTGAATCAAATGAATGTCAAACACATTCAAACAAAGCTAATTGAATCAAATGAAAGTCAAATGCATTCGACAAAGCTGATTGAATCAAGTTAAAGTCAAACACGTTCAAACAAAGCTTTTTGAATCATATGAAAGTCAAATACATTCAACAAAGCTAATTGAATGAAACGAAAGTCAAATGCATTCTACAAAGCTAATTGAATCAAATGAAAGTCAAACACATTTAAACAAAGCTAATTGAATCAAATGAAAGTTAAACACATTCAAACAAAGCTTTTTGAATCAAATGAAAGTCAAATGCATTCAACAAAACTAATTAAATCAAATGAAAGTCAAATGCATTCTAAAAAGCTAATTGAATCAAATGAAAGTCAAACACCTTCAAACAAAGATTTTTGAATAAAATCAAAGTCAAATGCTTTAAACAAAGCTAATTGAATCAAATGAAAGTCAAATGCATTCTACAAAGCTAATTGAATCAAATGAAAGTTAAACTCAATCAAATAAAACTAATGGAATTAAATGCTAGTCAAACACAATTAAACAAATCTTTTTGAATCATATGAAAGTCAAATGCTTTCAACAAAGCTAATTGAATCAAATGAAAGTCAAATGCATTCTACAAAGATAATTGAATCAAATAATAGTTAAACACATTCAAACAAAGCTTTTTGAATCAAATGAAAGTCAAACACATTAAACAAAGTTAATTGAATCAAATGAAAGTCAAATGCATTCTACAAAGCTAATTGAATCAAATGAAAGTCAAACACATTCAAACAAAGCTAATTGAATCAAATGAAAGTCTAATGCATTGGACAAAGCTAATTGTATCAAATGAAAGTCAAACACAATAAAACAAAGCTTTTTGAATCAAATTAAAGTCAAATGCATTCAAAGATGCTATTTCAATCAAATGAAAGAGTAAAATGCATTGTACAAAGCTAATTGAATCAAATGAAGGTCAAACACAATCAAACAAAACGTTATGAATCATATGAAAGTCAAATACATTCAACAAAGCTAATTGAATCAAATGAAAGTCAAATGCATTCTACAAAGCTAATTGAATCAAATGAATGTCAAACACATTCAAACAAAGCTAATTGAATCAAATGAAAGTCAAATGCATTCGACAAAGCTGATTGAATCAAGTTAAAGTCAAACACGTTCAAACAAAGCTTTTTGAATCATATGAAAGTCAAATACATTCAACAAAGCTAATTGAATGAAACGAAAGTCAAATGCATTCTACAAAGCTAATTGAATCAAATGAAAGTCAAACACATTTAAACAAAGCTAATTGAATCAAATGAAAGTTAAACACATTCAAACAAAGCTTTTTGAATCAAATGAAAGTCAAATGCATTCAACAAAACTAATTAAATCAAATGAAAGTCAAATGCATTCTAAAAAGCTAATTGAATCAAATGAAAGTCAAACACCTTCAAACAAAGATTTTTGAATAAAATCAAAGTCAAATGCTTTAAACAAAGCTAATTGAATCAAATGAAAGTCAAATGCATTCTACAAAGCTAATTGAATCAAATGAAAGTTAAACTCAATCAAATAAAACTAATGGAATTAAATGCTAGTCAAACACAATTAAACAAATCTTTTTGAATCATATGAAAGTCAAATGCTTTCAACAAAGCTAATTGAATCAAATGAAAGTCAAATGCATTCTACAAAGATAATTGAATCAAATAATAGTTAAACACATTCAAAAAAAGCTTTTTGAATCAAATAAAAGTCAAATGCATTCAACAAAGCTAATTGAATCACATGAAAGTCAAATGCATTCTACAAAGCTAATTGAATGAAAAGAAAGTTAAACACAATCAAACAAAGCTAATTGAATCTAATGAAAGTCAAACACATTCAAAAAAAGCTTTTTGAATCAAATGAAAGTCAAACACATTAAACAAAGTTAATTGAATCAAATGAAAGTCAAATGCATTCTACAAAGCTAATTGAATCAAATGAAAGTCAAACACATTCAAACAAAGCTAATTGAATCAAATGAAAGTCTAATGCATTGGACAAAGCTAATTGTATCAAATGAAAGTCAAACACAATAAAACAAAGCTTTTTGAATCAAATTAAAGTCAAATGCATTCAAAGATGCTATTTCAATCAAATGAAAGAGTAAAATGCATTGTACAAAGCTAATTGAATCAAATGAAGGTCAAACACAATCAAACAAAACGTTATGAATCATATGAAAGTCAAATACATTCAACAAAGCTAATTGAATCAAATGAAAGTCAAATGCATTCTACAAAGCTAATTGAATCAAATGAATGTCAAACACATTCAAACAAAGCTAATTGAATCAAATGAAAGTCAAATGCATTCGACAAAGCTGATTGAATCAAGTTAAAGTCAAACACGTTCAAACAAAGCTTTTTGAATCATATGAAAGTCAAATACATTCAACAAAGCTAATTGAATGAAACGAAAGTCAAATGCATTCTACAAAGCTAATTGAATCAAATGAAAGTCAAACACATTTAAACAAAGCTAATTGAATCAAATGAAAGTTAAACACATTCAAACAAAGCTTTTTGAATCAAATGAAAGTCAAATGCATTCAACAAAACTAATTAAATCAAATGAAAGTCAAATGCATTCTAAAAAGCTAATTGAATCAAATGAAAGTCAAACACCTTCAAACAAAGATTTTTGAATAAAATCAAAGTCAAATGCTTTAAACAAATCTAATTGAATCAAATGAAAGTCAAATGCATTCTACAAAGCTAATTGAATCAAATGAAAGTTAAACACAATCAAACAAAGCTAATGGAATTAAATGCTAGTCAAACACAATTAAACAAAGCTTTTTGAATCATATGAAAGTCAAATGCTTTCAACAAAGCTAATTGAATCAAATGAAAGTCAAATGCATTCTACAAAGATAATTGAATCAAATAATAGTTAAACACATTCAAAAAAAGCTTTTTGAATCAAATAAAAGTCAAATGCATTCAACAAAGCTAATTGAATCACATGAAAGTCAAATGCATTCTACAAAGCTAATTGAATGAAAAGAAAGTTAAACACAATCAAACAAAGCTAATTGAATCTAAAGAAAGTCAAACACATTCAAACAAAGCTTTTTGAATCAAATGAAAGTCAAACACATTCAACAAAGTTAATTGAATCAAATGAAAGTCAAATACATTCTACAAAGCTAATTGAATCAAATGAAAGTCAAACACATTCAAACAAAGCTAATTGAATCAAATGAAAGTCTAATGCATTGGACAAAGCTAATTGTATCAAATGAAAGTCAAACACAATTAAACAAAGCTTTTTGAATTAAATTAAAGTCAAATGCATTCAAAGATGCTATTTCAATCAAATGAAAGTCAAATGCATTGTACAAAACTAATTGAATCAAATGAAGGTCAAACACAATCAAACAAAACGTTATGAATCATATGAAAGTCAAATACATTCAACAAAGCTAATTGAATCAAATGAAAGTCAAATGCATTCTACAAAGCTAATTGAATCAAATGAATGTCAAACACATTCAAACAAAGCTAATTGAATCAAATGAAAGTCAAATGCATTCGACAAAGCTGATTGAATCAAGTTAAAGTCAAACACGTTCAAACAAAGCTTTTTGAATCATATGAAAGTCAAATACATTCAACAAAGCTAATTGAATGAAACGAAAGTCAAATGCATTCTACAAAGCTAATTGAATCAAATGAAAGTCAAACACATTTAAACAAAGCTAATTGAATCAAATGAAAGTTAAACACATTCAAACAAAGCCTTTTGAATCAAATGAAAGTCAAATGCATTCAACAAAACTAATTAAATCAAATGAAAGTCAAATGCATTCTAAAAAGCTAATTGAATCAAATGAAAGTCAAACACCTTCAAACAAAGATTTTTGAATAAAATCAAAGTCAAATGCTTTAAACAAAGCTAATTGAATCAAATGAAAGTCAAATGCATTCTACAAAGCTAATTGAATCAAATGAAAGTTAAACACAATCAAACAAAGCTAATGGAATTAAATGCTAGTCAAACACAATTAAACAAAGCTTTTTGAATCATATGAAAGTCAAATGGTTTCAACAAAGCTAATTGAATCAAATGAAAGTCAAATGCATTCTACAAAGATAATTGAATCAAATAATAGTTAAACACATTCAAAAAAAGCTTTTTGAATCAAATAAAAGTCAAATGCATTCAACAAAGCTAATTGAATCACATGAAAGTCAAATGCATTCTACAAAGCTAATTGAATGAAAAGAAAGTTAAACACAATCAAACAAAGCTAATTGAATCTAATGAAAGTCAAACACATTCAAACAAAGCTTTTTGAATCAAATGAAAGTCAAACACATTCAACAAAGTTAATTGAATCAAATGAAAGTCAAATGCATTCTACAAAGCTAATTGAATCAAATGAATGTCAAACACATTCAAACAATGCTAAATTGAATCAAATGAAAGTCAAATGCATTCGACAAAGCTGATTGAATCAAGTTAAAGTCAAACACGTTCAAACAAAGCTTTTTGAATCATATGAAAGTCAAATACATTCAACAAAGCTAATTGAATCAAACGAAAGTCAAATGCATTCTACAAAGCTAATTGAATCAAATGAAAGTCAGACACATTTAAACAAAGCTAATTGAATCAAATGAAAGTTAAACACATTCAAACAAAGCGTTTTGAATCAAATGAAAGTCAAATGCATTCAACAAAACTAATTAAATCAAATGAAAGTCAAATGCATTCTAAAAAGCTAATTGAATCAAATGAAAGTCAAACACCTTCAAACATAGCTTTGTGAATAAAATCAAAAAAAGCTAATTGAATCAAATGAAAGTTAAACACATTCAAAAAAAGCTTTTTGAAGCAAATAAAAGTTAAATGCATTCAACAAAGCTAATTGAATCACGTGAAAGTCAAATGCATTCTACAAAGCTAATTGAATGAAAAGAAAGTTAAACACAATCAAACAAAGCTAATTGAATCTAATGAAAGTCAAACACATTCAAACAAAGCTTTTTGAATCAAATGAAAGTCAAACACATTCAACAAAGTTGATTGAATCAAATGAAAGTCAAACGCATTCTACAAAGCTAATTGAATCAAATGAAAGTTAAACACAATCAAACAAAGCTAATGGAATTAAATGCTAGTCAAACACAATTAAACAAAGCTTTTTGAATCATATGAAAGTCAAATGCTTTCAACAAAGCTAATTGAATCAAATGAAAGTCAAATGCATTCTACAAAGATAATTGAATCAAATAATAGTTAAACACATTCAAAAAAAGCTTTTTGAATTAAATAAAAGTCAAATGCATTCAACAAAGCTAATTGAATCACATGAAAGTCAAATGCATTCTACAAAGCTAATTGAATGAAAAGAAAGTTAAACACAATCAAACAAAGCTAATTGAATCTAATGAAAGTCAAACACATTCAAACAAAGGTTTTTGAATCAAATGAAAGTCAAACACATTCAACAAAGTTAATTGAATCAAATGAAAGTCAAATGCATTCTACAAAGCTAATTGAATCAAATGAAAGTCAAACACATTCAAACAAAGCTAATTGAATCAAATGAAAGTCTAATGCATTGGACAAAGCTAATTGTATCAAATGAAAGTCAAACACAATTAAACAAAGCTTTTTGAATCAAATTAAAGTCAAATGCATTCAAAGATGCTATTTCAATCAAATGAAAGTCAAATGCATTGTACAAAACTAATTGAATCAAATGAAGGTCAAACACAATCAAACAAAACGTTATGAATCATATGAAAGTCAAATACATTCAACAAAGCTAATTGAATCAAATGAAAGTCAAATGCATTCTACAAAGCTAATTGAATCAAATGAATGTCAAACACATTCAAACAAAGCTAATTGAATCAAATGAAAGTCAAATGCATTCGACAAAGCTGATTGAATCAAGTTAAAGTCAAACACGTTCAAACAAAGCTTTTTGAATCATATGAAAGTCAAATACATTCAACAAAGCTAATTGAATGAAACGAAAGTCAAATGCATTCTACAAAGCTAATTGAATCAAATGAAAGTCAAACACATTTAAACAAAGCTAATTGAATCAAATGAAAGTTAAACACATTCAAACAAAGCCTTTTGAATCAAATGAAAGTCAAATGCATTCAACAAAACTAATTAAATCAAATGAAAGTCAAATGCATTCTAAAAAGCTAATTGAATCAAATGAAAGTCAAACACCTTCAAACAAAGATTTTTGAATAAAATCAAAGTCAAATGCTTTAAACAAAGCTAATTGAATCAAATGAAAGTCAAATGCATTCTACAAAGCTAATTGAATCAAATGAAAGTTAAACACAATCAAACAAAGCTAATGGAATTAAATGCTAGTCAAACACAATTAAACAAAGCTTTTTGAATCATATGAAAGTCAAATGCTTTCAACAAAGCTAATTGAATCAAATGAAAGTCAAATGCATTCTACAAAGATAATTGAATCAAATAATAGTTAAACACATTCAAAAAAAGCTTTTTGAATCAAATAAAAGTCAAATGCATTCAACAAAGCTAATTGAATCACATGAAAGTCAAATGCATTCTACAAAGCTAATTGAATGAAAAAAAAGTTAAACACAATCAAACAAAGCTAATTGAATCTAATGAAAGTCAAACACATTCAAACAAAGCTTTTTGAATCAAATGAAAGTCAAACACATTCAACAAAGTTAATTGAATCAAATGAAAGTCAAATGCATTCTACAAAGCTAATTGAATCAAATGAATGTCAAACACATTCAAACAATGCTAAATTGAATCAAATGAAAGTCAAATGCATTCGACAAAGCTGATTGAATCAAGTTAAAGTCAAACACGTTCAAACAAAGCTTTTTGAATCATATGAAAGTCAAATACATTCCACAAAGCTAATTGAATCAAACGAAAGTCAAATGCATTCTACAAAGCTAATTGAATCAAATGAAAGTCAGACACATTTAAACAAAGCTAATTGAATCAAATGAAAGTTAAACACATTCAAACAAAGCGTTTTGAATCAAATGAAAGTCAAATGCATTCAACAAAACTAATTAAATCAAATGAAAGTCAAATGCATTCTAAAAAGCTAATTGAATCAAATGAAAGTCAAACACCTTCAAACATAGCTTTGTGAATAAAATCAAAAAAAGCTAATTGAATCAAATGAAAGTTAAACACATTCAAAAAAAGCTTTTTGAAGCAAATAAAAGTCAAATGCATTCAACAAAGCTAATTGAATCACGTGAAAGTCAAATGCATTCTACAAAGCTAATTGAATGAAAAGAAAGTTAAACACAATCAAACAAAGCTAATTGAATCTAATGAAAGTCAAACACATTCAAACAAAGCTTTTTGAATCAAATGAAAGTCAAACACATTCAACAAAGTTGATTGAATCAAATGAAAGTCAAATGCATTCTACAAAGCTAATTGAATCAAATGAAAGTTAAACACAATCAAACAAAGCTAATGGAATTAAATGCTAGTCAAACACAGTTAAACAAAGCTTTTTGAATCATATGAAAGTCAAATGCTTTCAACAAAGCTAATTGAATCAAATGAAAGTCAAATGCATTCTACAAAGATAATTGAATCAAATAATAGTTAAACACATTCAAAAAAAGCTTTTTGAATTAAATAAAAGTCAAATGCATTCAACAAAGCTAATTGAATCACATGAAAGTCAAATGCATTCTACAAAGCTAATTGAATGAAAATAAAGTTAAACACAATCAAACAAAGCTAATTGAATCTAATGAAAGTCAAACACATTCAAACAAAGCTTTTTGAATCAAATGAAAGTCAAACACATTCAACAAAGTTAATTGAATCAAATGAAAGTCAAATGCATTCTACAAAGCTAATTGAATCAAATGAAAGTCAAACACATTTAAACAAAGCTAATTGAATCAAATGAAAGTCTAATGCATTGGACAAAGCTAATTGTATCAAATGAAAGTCAAACACAATTAAACAAAGCTTTTTGAATCAAATTAAAGTCAAATGCATTCAAAGATGCTATTTCAATCAAATGAAAGTCAAATGCATTGTACAAAGCTAATTGAATCAAATGAAGGTCAAACACAATCAAACAAAACGTTATGAATCATATGAAAGTCAAATACATTCAACAAAGCTAATTGAATCAAATGAAAGTCAAATGCATTCTACAAAGCTAATTGAATCAAATGAATGTCAAACACATTCAAACAAAGCTAATTGAATCAAATGAAAGTCAAATGCATTCGACAAAGATGATTGAATCAAGTTAAAGTCAAACACGTTCAAACAAAGCTTTTTGAATCATATGAAAGTCAAATACATTCAACAAAGCTAATTGAATCAAACGAAAGTCAAATGCATTCTACAAAGCTAATTGAATCAAATGAAAGTCAAACACATTTAAACAAAGCTAATTGAATCAAATGAAAGTTAAACACATTTAAACAAAGCTAATTGAATCAAATGAAAGTTAAACACATTCAAACAAAGCTTTTTGAATCAAATGAAAGTCAAATGCATTCAACAAAACTAATTAAATCAAATGAAAGTCAAATGCATTCTAAAAAGCTAATTGAATCAAATGAAAGTTTTACCTTCAAACAAAGATTTTTGAATAAAATCAAAGTCAAATGCTTTAAACAAAGCTAATTTTAATCAAATGAAAGTCAAATGCATTCTACAAAGCTAATTGAATCAAATGAAAGTTAAACACAATCAAACAAAGCTAATGGAATTAAATGCTAGTCAAACACAATTAAACAAAGCTTTTTGAATCATATGAAAGTCAAATGCTTTCAACAAAGCTAATTGAATCAAATGAAAGTCAAATGCATTCTACAAAGATAATTGAATCAAATAATAGTTAAACACATTCAAAAAAAGCTTTTAGAATTAAATAAAAGTCAAATGCATTCAACAAAGCTAATTGAATCACATGAAAGTCAAATGCATTCTACAAAGCTAATTGAATGAAAATAAAGTTAAACACAATCAAACAAAGCTAATTGAATCTAATGAAAGTCAAACACATTCAAACAAAGCTTTTTGAATCAAATGAAAGTCAAACACATTCAACAAAGTTAATTGAATCAAATGAAAGTCAAATGCATTCTACAAAGCTAATTGAATCAAATGAAAGTCAAACACATTTAAACAAAGCTAATTGAATCAAATGAAAGTCTAATGCATTGGACAAAGCTAATTGTATCAAATGAAAGTCAAACACAATTAAACAAAGCTTTTTGAATCAAATTAAAGTCAAATGCATTCAAAGATGCTATTTCAATCAAATGAAAGTCAAATGCATTGTACAAAGCTAATTGAATCAAATGAAGGTCAAACACAATCAAACAAAACGTTATGAATCATATGAAAGTCAAATACATTCAACAAAGCTAATTGAATCAAATGAAAGTCAAATGCATTCTACAAAGCTAATTGAATCAAATGAATGTCAAACACATTCAAACAAAGCTAATTGAATCAAATGAAAGTCAAATGCATTCGACAAAGATGATTGAATCAAGTTAAAGTCAAACACGTTCAAACAAAGCTTTTTGAATCATATGAAAGTCAAATACATTCAACAAAGCTAATTGAATCAAACGAAAGTCAAATGCATTCTACAAAGCTAATTGAATCAAATGAAAGTCAAACACATTTAAACAAAGCTAATTGAATCAAATGAAAGTTAAACACATTTAAACAAAGCTAATTGAATCAAATGAAAGTTAAACACATTCAAACAAAGCTTTTTGAATCAAATGAAAGTCAAATGCATTCAACAAAACTAATTAAATCAAATGAAAGTCAAATGCATTCTAAAAAGCTAATTGAATCAAATGAAAGTCAAACACCTTCAAACAAAGATTTTTGAATAAAATCAAAGTCAAATGCTTTAAACAAAGCTAATTTTAATCAAATGAAAGTCAAATGCATTCTACAAAGCTAATAGAATCAAATGAAAGTTAAACACAATCAAACAAAGCTAATGGAATTAAATGCTAGTCAAACACAATTAAACAAATCTTTTTGAATCATATGAAAGTCAAATGCTTTCAACAAAGCTAATTGAATCAAATGAAAGTCAAATGCATTCTACAAAGATAATTGAATCAAATAATAGTTAAACACATTCAAAAAAAGCTTTTTGAATCAAATAAAAGTCAAATGCATTCAACAAAGCTAATTGAATCACATGAAAGTCAAATGCATTCTACAAAGCTAATTGAATGAAAAGAAAGTTAAACACAATCAAACAAAGCTAATTGAATCTAATGAAAGTCAAACACATTCAAACAAAGCTTTTTGAATCAAATGAAAGTCAAACACATTCAACAAAGTTAATTGAATCAAATGAAAGTCAAATGCATTCTACAAAGCTAATTGAATCAAATGAAAGTCAAACACATTCAAACAAAGCTAATTGAATCAAATGAAAGTCTAATGCATTGGACAAAGCTAATTGTATCAAATGAAAGTCAAACACAATTAAACAAAGCTTTTTGAATCAAATTAAAGTCAAATGCATTCAAAGATGCTATTTCAATCAAATGAAAGTCAAATGCATTGTACAAAGCTAATTGAATCAAAGAAGGTCAAACACAATCAAACAAATCGTTATGAATCATGTGAAAGTCAAATACATTCAACAAAGCTAATTGAATCAAATGAAAGTCAAATGCATTCTACAAAGCTAATTGAATCAAATGAATGTCAAACACATTCAAACAAAGCTAATTGAATCAAATGAAAGTCAAATGCATTCGACAAAGCTGATTGAATCAAGTTAAAGTCAAACACGTTCAAACAAAGCTTTTTGAATCATATGAAAGTCAAATACATTCAACAAAGCTAATTGAATCAAACGAAAGTCAAATGCATTCTACAAAGCTAATTGAATCAAATGAAAGTCAAACACATTTAAACAAAGCTAATTGAATCAAATGAATGTTAAACACATTCAAACAAAGCCTTTTGAATCAAATGAAAGTCAAATGCATTCAACAAAACTAATTAAATCAAATGAAAGTCAAATGCATTCTAAAAAGCTAATTGAATCAAATGAAAGTCAAACACCTTCAAACAAAGATTTTTGAATAAAATCCAAGTCAAATGCTTTAAACAAAGCTAATTGAATCAAATGAAAGTCAAATGCATTCTACAAAGCTAATTGAATCAAATGAATGTTAAACACAATCAAACAAAGCTAATGGAATTAAATGCTAGTCAAACACAATTAAACAAAGCTTTTTGAATCATATGAAAGTTAAATGCTTTCAACAAAGCTAATTGAATCAAATGAAAGTCAAATGCATTCTACAAAGATAATTGAATCAAATAATAGTTAAACACATTCAAAAAAAGCTTTTTGAATCAAATAAAAGTCAAATGCATTCAACAAAACTAATTGAATCACATGAAAGTCAAATGCATTCTACAAAGCTAATTGAATGAAAAGAAAGTTAAACACAATCAAACAAAGCTAATTGAATCTAATGAAAGTCAAACACATTCAAAAAAAGCTTTTTGAATCAAATGAAAGTCAAACACATTCAACAAAGTTAATTGAATCAAATGAAAGTCAAATGCATTCTACAAAGCTAATTGAATCAAATGAAAGTCAAACACATTCAAACAAAGCTAATTGAATCAAATGAAAGTCTAATGCATTGGACAAAGCTAATTGTATCAAATAAAAGTCAAACACAATTAAACAAAGCTTTTTGAATCAAATTAAAGTCAAATGCATTCAAAGATGCTATTTCAATCAAATGAAAGTCAAATGCATTGTACAAAGCTAATGGAATCAAAGAAGGTCAAACACAATCAAACAAATCGTTATGAATCATGTGAAAGTCAAATACATTCAACAAAGCTAATTGAATCAAATGAAAGTCAAATGCATTCTACAAAGCTAATTGAATCAAATGAATGTCAAACACATTCAAACAAAGCTAATTGAATCAAATGAAAGTCAAATGCATTCGACAAAGCTGATTGAATCAAGTTAAAGTCAAACACGTTCAAACAAAGCTTTTTGAATCATATGAAAGTCAAATACATTCAACAAAGCTAATTGAATCAAACGAAAGTCAAATGCATTCTACAAAGCTAATTGAATCAAATGAAAGTCAAACACATTTAAACAAAGCTAATTGAATCAAATGAAAGTTAAACACATTCAAACAAAGCCTTTTGAATCAAATGAAAGTCAAATGCATTCCACAAAACTAATTAAATCAAATGAAAGTCAAATGCATTCTAAAAAGCTAATTGAATCAAATGAAAGTCAAACACCTTCAAACAAAGATTTTTGAATAAAATCAAAGTCAAATGCTTTAAACAAAGCTAATTGAATCAAATGAAAGTCAAATGCATTCTACAAAGCTAATTGAATCAAATGAAAGTTAAACACAATCAAACAAAGCTAATGGAATTAAATGCTAGTCAAACACAATTAAACAAAGCTTTTTGAATCATATGAAAGTCAAATGCTTTCAACAAAGCTAATTGAATCAAATGAAAGTCAAATGCATTCTACAAAGATAATTGAATCAAATAATAGTTAAACACATTCAAAAAAAGCTTTTTGAATCAAATAAAAGTCAAATGCATTCAACAAAGCTAATTGAATCACATGAAAGTCAAATGCATTCTACAAAGCTAATTGAATGAAAAGAAAGTTAAACACAATCAAACAAAGCTAATTGAATCTAATGAAAGTCAAACACATTCAAACAAAGCTTTTTGAATCAAATGAAAGTCAAACACATTCAACAAAGTTAATTGAATCAAATGAAAGTCAAATGCATTCGACAAAGCTAATTGAATCAAATGAAAGTCAAACACATTCAAACAAAGCTAATTGAATCAAATGAAAGTCTAATGCATTGGACAAAGCTAATTGTATCAAATGAAAGTCAAACACAATTAAACAAAGCTTTTTGAATCAAATTAAAGTCAAATGCATTCAAAGATGCTATTTCAATCAAATGAAAGAGTAAAATGCATTGTACAAAGCTAATTGAATCAAATGAAGGTCAAACACAATCAAACAAAACGTTATGAATCATATGAAAGTCAAATACATTCAACAAAGCTAATTGAATCAAACGAAAGTCAAATGCATTCTACAAAGCTAATTGAATCAAATGAAAGTCAAACACATTTAAACAAAGCTAATTGAATCAAATGAATGTTAAACACATTCAAACAAAGCCTTTTGAATCAAATGAAAGTCAAATGCATTCAACAAAACTAATTAAATCAAATGAAAGTCAAATGCATTCTAAAAAGCTAATTGAATCAAATGAAAGTCAAACACCTTCAAACAAAGATTTTTGAATAAAATCCAAGTCAAATGCTTTTAACAAAGCTAATTGAATCAAATGAAAGTCAAATGCATTCTACAAAGCTAATTGAATCAAATGAATGTTAAACACAATCAAACAAAGCTAATGGAATTAAATGCTAGTCAAACACAATTAAACAAAGCTTTTTGAATCATATGAAAGTTAAATGCTTTCAACAAAGCTAATTGAATCAAATGAAAGTCAAATGCATTCTACAAAGATAATTGAATCAAATAATAGTTAAACACATTCAAAAAAAGCTTTTTGAATCAAATAAAAGTCAAATGCATTCAACAAAGCTAATTGAATCACATGAAAGTCAAATGCATTCTACAAAGCTAATTGAATGAAAAGAAAGTTAAACACAATCAAACAAAGCTAATTGAATCTAATGAAAGTCAAACACATTCAAAAAAAGCTTTTTGAATCAAATGAAAGTCAAACACATTCAACAAAGTTAATTGAATCAAATGAAAGTCAAATGCATTCTACAAAGCTAATTGAATCAAATGAAAGTCAAACACATTCAAACAAAGCTAATTGAATCAAATGAAAGTCTAATGCATTGGACAAAGCTAATTGTATCAAATAAAAGTCAAACACAATTAAACAAAGCTTTTTGAATCAAATTAAAGTCAAATGCATTCAAAGATGCTATTTCAATCAAATGAAAGTCAAATGCATTGTACAAAGCTAATGGAATCAAAGAAGGTCAAACACAATCAAACAAATCGTTATGAATCATGTGAAAGTCAAATACATTCAACAAAGCTAATTGAATCAAATGAAAGTCAAATGCATTCTACAAAGCTAATTGAATCAAATGAATGTCAAACACATTCAAACAAAGCTAATTGAATCAAATGAAAGTCAAATGCATTCGACAAAGCTGATTGAATCAAGTTAAAGTCAAACACGTTCAAACAAAGCTTTTTGAATCATATGAAAGTCAAATACATTCAACAAAGCTAATTGAATCAAACGAAAGTCAAATGCATTCTACAAAGCTAATTGAATCAAATGAAAGTCAAACACATTTAAACAAAGCTAATTGAATCAAATGAAAGTTAAACACATTCAAACAAAGCCTTTTGAATCAAATGAAAGTCAAATGCATTCCACAAAACTAATTAAATCAAATGAAAGTCAAATGCATTCTAAAAAGCTAATTGAATCAAATGAAAGTCAAACACCTTCAAACAAAGATTTTTGAATAAAATCAAAGTCAAATGCTTTAAACAAAGCTAATTGAATCAAATGAAAGTCAAATGCATTCTACAAAGCTAATTGAATCAAATGAAAGTTAAACACAATCAAACAAAGCTAATGGAATTAAATGCTAGTCAAACACAATTAAACAAAGCTTTTTGAATCATATGAAAGTCAAATGCTTTCAACAAAGCTAATTGAATCAAATGAAAGTCAAATGCATTCTACAAAGATAATTGAATCAAATAATAGTTAAACACATTCAAAAAAAGCTTTTTGAATCAAATAAAAGTCAAATGCATTCAACAAAGCTAATTGAATCACATGAAAGTCAAATGCATTCTACAAAGCTAATTGAATGAAAAGAAAGTTAAACACAATCAAACAAAGCTAATTGAATCTAATGAAAGTCAAACACATTCAAACAAAGCTTTTTGAATCAAATGAAAGTCAAACACATTCAACAAAGTTAATTGAATCAAATGAAAGTCAAATGCATTCTACAAAGCTAATTGAATCAAATGAAAGTCAAACACATTCAAACAAAGCTAATTGAATCAAATGAAAGTCTAATGCATTGGACAAAGCTAATTGTATCAAATGAAAGTCAAACACAATTAAACAAAGCTTTTTGAATCAAATTAAAGTCAAATGCATTCAAAGATGCTATTTCAATCAAATGAAAGTCAAATGCATTGTACAAAGGTAATTGAATCAAATGAAGGTCAAACACAATCAAACAAAACGTTATGAATCATATGAAAGTCAAATACATTCAACAAAGCTAATTGAATCAAATGAAAGTCAAATGCATTCTACAAAGCTAATTGAATCAAATGAATGTCAAACACATTCAAACAAAGCTAATTGAATCAAATGAAAGTCAAATGCATTCGACAAAGCTGATTGAATCAAGTTAAAGTCAAACACGTTCAAACAAAGCTTTTTGAATCATATGAAAGTCAAATACATTCAACAAAGCTAATTGAATCAAACGAAAGTCAAATGCATTCTACAAAGCTAATTGAATCAAATGAAAGTCAAACACATTTAAACAAAGCTAATTGAATCAAATGAAAGTTAAACACATTCAAACAAAGCCTTTTGAATCAAATGAAAGTCAAATGCATTCAACAAAACTAATTAAATCAAATGAAAGTCAAATGCATTCTAAAAAGCTAATTGAATCAAATGAAAGTCAAACACCTTCAAACAAAGATTTTTGAATAAAATCAAAGTCAAATGCTTTAAACAAAGCTAATTGAATCAAATGAAAGTCAAATGCATTCTACAAAGCTAATTGAATCAAATGAAAGTTAAACACAATCAAACAAAGCTAATGAAATTAAATGCTAGTCAAACACAATTAAACAAAGCTTTTTGAATCATATGAAAGTCAAATGCTTTCAACAAAGCTAATTGAATCAAATGAAAGTCAAATGCATTCTACAAAGATAATTGAATCAAATAATAGTTAAACACATTCAAAAAAAGCTTTTTGAATCAAATAAAAGTCAAATGCATTCAACAAAGCTAATTGAATCACATGAAAGTCAAATGCATTCTACAAAGCTAATTGAATGAAAAGAAAGTTAAACACAATCAAACAAAGCTAATTGAATCTAATGAAAGTCAAACACATTCAAACAAAGCTAATTGAATCTAATGAAAGTCAAACACATTCAAACAAAGCTTTTTGAATCAAATGAAAGTCAAACACATTCAACAAAGTTAATTGAATCAAATGAAAGTCAAATGCATTCTACAAAGCTAATTGAATCAAATGAAAGTCAAACACATTCAAACAAAGCTAATTGAATCAAATGAAAGTCTAATGCATTGGACAAAGCTAATTGTATCAAATAAAAGTCAAACACAATTAAACAAAGCTTTTTGAATCAAATTAAAGTCAAATGCATTCAAAGATGCTATTTCAATCAAATGAAAGTCAAATGCATTGTACAAAGCTAATGGAATCAAAGAAGGTCAAACACAATCAAACAAATCGTTATGAATCATGTGAAAGTCAAATACATTCAACAAAGCTAATTGAATCAAATGAAAGTCAAATGCATTCTACAAAGCTAATTGAATCAAATGAATGTCAAACACATTCAAACAAAGCTAATTGAATCAAATGAAAGTCAAATGCATTCGACAAAGCTGATTGAATCAAGTTAAAGTCAAACACGTTCAAACAAAGCTTTTTGAATCATATGAAAGTCAAATACATTCAACAAAGCTAATTGAATCAAACGAAAGTCAAATGCATTCTACAAAGCTAATTGAATCAAATGAAAGTCAAACACATTTAAACAAAGCTAATTGAATCAAATGAAAGTTAAACACATTCAAACAAAGCCTTTTGAATCAAATGAAAGTCAAATGCATTCCACAAAACTAATTAAATCAAATGAAAGTCAAATGCATTCTAAAAAGCTAATTGAATCAAATGAAAGTCAAACACCTTCAAACAAAGATTTTTGAATAAAATCAAAGTCAAATGCTTTAAACAAAGCTAATTGAATCAAATGAAAGTCAAATGCATTCTACAAAGCTAATTGAATCAAATGAAAGTTAAACACAATCAAACAAAGCTAATGGAATTAAATGCTAGTCAAACACAATTAAACAAAGCTTTTTGAATCATATGAAAGTCAAATGCTTTCAACAAAGCTAATTGAATCAAATGAAAGTCAAATGCATTCTACAAAGATAATTGAATCAAATAATAGTTAAACACATTCAAAAAAAGCTTTTTGAATCAAATAAAAGTCAAATGCATTCAACAAAGCTAATTGAATCACATGAAAGTCAAATGCATTCTACAAAGCTAATTGAATGAAAAGAAAGTTAAACACAATCAAACAAAGCTAATTGAATCTAATGAAAGTCAAACACATTCAAACAAAGCTTTTTGAATCAAATGAAAGTCAAACACATTCAACAAAGTTAATTGAATCAAATGAAAGTCAAATGCATTCTACAAAGCTAATTGAATCAAATGAAAGTCAAACACATTCAAACAAAGCTAATTGAATCAAATGAAAGTCTAATGCATTGGACAAAGCTAATTGTATCAAATGAAAGTCAAACACAATTAAACAAAGCTTTTTGAATCAAATTAAAGTCAAATGCATTCAAAGATGCTATTTCAATCAAATGAAAGTCAAATGCATTGTACAAAGGTAATTGAATCAAATGAAGGTCAAACACAATCAAACAAAACGTTATGAATCATATGAAAGTCAAATACATTCAACAAAGCTAATTGAATCAAATGAAAGTCAAATGCATTCTACAAAGCTAATTGAATCAAATGAATGTCAAACACATTCAAACAAAGCTAATTGAATCAAATGAAAGTCAAATGCATTCGACAAAGCTGATTGAATCAAGTTAAAGTCAAACACGTTCAAACAAAGCTTTTTGAATCATATGAAAGTCAAATACATTCAACAAAGCTAATTGAATCAAACGAAAGTCAAATGCATTCTACAAAGCTAATTGAATCAAATGAAAGTCAAACACATTTAAACAAAGCTAATTGAATCAAATGAAAGTTAAACACATTCAAACAAAGCCTTTTGAATCAAATGAAAGTCAAATGCATTCAACAAAACTAATTAAATCAAATGAAAGTCAAATGCATTCTAAAAAGCTAATTGAATCAAATGAAAGTCAAACACCTTCAAACAAAGATTTTTGAATAAAATCAAAGTCAAATGCTTTAAACAAAGCTAATTGAATCAAATGAAAGTCAAATGCATTCTACAAAGCTAATTGAATCAAATGAAAGTTAAACACAATCAAACAAAGCTAATGGAATTAAATGCTAGTCAAACACAATTAAACAAAGCTTTTTGAATCATATGAAAGTCAAATGCTTTCAACAAAGCTAATTGAATCAAATGAAAGTCAAATGCATTCTACAAAGATAATTGAATCAAATAATAGTTAAACACATTCAAAAAAAGCTTTTTGAATCAAATAAAAGTCAAATGCATTCAACAAAGCTAATTGAATCACATGAAAGTCAAATGCATTCTACAAAGCTAATTGAATGAAAAGAAAGTTAAACACAATCAAACAAAGCTAATTGAATCTAATGAAAGTCAAACACATTCAAACAAAGCTAATTGAATCTAATGAAAGTCAAACACATTCAAACAAAGCTTTTTGAATCAAATGAAAGTCAAACACATTCAACAAAGTTAATTGAATCAAATGAAAGTCAAATGCATTCTACAAAGCTAATTGAATCAAATGAAAGTCAAACACATTCAAACAAAGCTAATTGAATCAAATGAAAGTCTAATGCATTGGACAAAGCTAATTGTATCAAATAAAAGTCAAACACAATTAAACAAAGCTTTTTGAATCAAATTAAAGTCAAATGCATTCAAAGATGCTATTTCAATCAAATGAAAGTCAAATGCATTGTACAAAGCTAATGGAATTAAAGAAGGTCAAACACAATCAAACAAATCGTTATGAATCATGTGAAAGTCAAATACATTCAACAAAGCTAATTGAGTCAAATGAAAGTCAAATGCATTCTACAAAGCTAATTGAATCAAATGAATGTCAAACACATTCAAACAAAGCTAATTGAATCAAATGAAAGTCAAATGCATTCGACAAAGCTGATTGAATCAAGTTAAAGTCAAACACGTTCAAACAAAGCTTTTTGAATCATATGAAAGTCAAATACATTCAACAAAGCTAATTGAATCAAACGAAAGTCAAATGCATTCTACAAAGCTAATTGAATCAAATGAAAGTCAAACACATTTAAACAAAGCTAATTGAATCAAATGAAAGTTAAACACATTCAAACAAAGCCTTTTGAATCAAATGAAAGTCAAATGCATTCCACAAAACTAATTAAATCAAATGAAAGTCAAATGCATTCTAAAAAGCTAATTGAATCAAATGAAAGTTAAACACCTTCAAACAAAGATTTTTGAATAAAATCAAAGTCAAATGCTTTAAACAAAGCTAATTGAATCAAATGAAAGTCAAATGCATTCTACAAAGCTAATTGAATCAAATGAAAGTTAAACACAATCAAACAAAGCTAATGGAATTAAATGCTAGTCAAACACAATTAAACAAAGCTTTTTGAATCATATGAAAGTCAAATGCTTTCAACAAAGCTAATTGAATCAAATGAAAGTCAAATGCATTCTACAAAGATAATTGAATCAAATAATAGTTAAACACATTCAAAAAAAGCTTTTTGAATCAAATAAAAGTCAAATGCATTCAACAAAGCTAATTGAATCACATGAAAGTCAAATGCATTCTACAAAGCTAATTGAATGAAAAGAAAGTTAAACACAATCAAACAAAGCTAATTGAATCTAATGAAAGTCAAACACATTCAAACAAAGCTTTTTGAATCAAATGAAAGTCAAACACATTCAACAAAGTTAATTGAATCAAATGAAAGTCAAATGCATTCTACAAAGCTAATTGAATCAAATGAAAGTCAAACACATTCAAACAAAGCTAATTGAATCAAATGAAAGTCTAATGCATTGGACAAAGCTAATTGTATCAAATGAAAGTCAAACACAATTAAACAAAGCTTTTTGAATCAAATTAAAGTCAAATGCATTCAAAGATGCTATTTCAATCAAATGAAAGTCAAATGCATTGTACAAAGGTAATTGAATCAATGAAGGTCAAACACAATCAAACAAAACGTTATGAATCATATGAAAGTCAAATACATTCAACAAAGCTAATTGAATCAAATGAAAGTCAAATGCATTCTACAAAGCTAATTGAATCAAATGAATGTCAAACACATTCAAACAAAGCTAATTGAATCAAATGAAAGTCAAATGCATTCGACAAAGCTGATTGAATCAAGTTAAAGTCAAACACGTTCAAACAAAGCTTTTTGAATCATATGAAAGTCAAATACATTCAACAAAGCTAATTGAATCAAACGAAAGTCAAATGCATTCTACAAAGCTAATTGAATCAAATGAAAGTCAAACACATTTAAACAAAGCTAATTGAATCAAATGAAAGTTAAACACATTCAAACAAAGCCTTTTGAATCAAATGAAAGTCAAATGCATTCAACAAAACTAATTAAATCAAATGAAAGTCAAATGCATTCTAAAAAGCTAATTGAATCAAATGAAAGTCAAACACCTTCAAACAAAGATTTTTGAATAAAATCAAAGTCAAATGCTTTAAACAAAGCTAATTGAATCAAATGAAAGTCAAATGCATTCTACAAAGCTAATTGAATCAAATGAAAGTTAAACACAATCAAACAAAGCTAATGGAATTAAATGCTAGTCAAACACAATTAAACAAAGCTTTTTGAATCATATGAAAGTCAAATGCTTTCAACAAAGCTAATTGAATCAAATGAAAGTCAAATGCATTCTACAAAGATAATTGAATCAAATAATAGTTAAACACATTCAAAAAAAGCTTTTTGAATCAAATAAAAGTCAAATGCATTCAACAAAGCTAATTGAATCACATGAAAGTCAAATGCATTCTACAAAGCTAATTGAATGAAAAGAAAGTTAAACACAATCAAACAAAGCTAATTGAATCTAATGAAAGTCAAACACATTCAAACAAAGCTTTTTGAATCAAATGAAAGTCAAACACATTCAACAAAGTTAATTGAATCAAATGAAAGTCAAATGCATTCTACAAAGCTAATTGAATCAAATGAAAGTCAAACACATTCAAACAAAGCTAATTGAATCAAATGAAAGTCTAATGCATTGGACAAAGCTAATTGTATCAAATGAAAGTCAAACACAATTAAACAAAGCTTTTTGAATCAAATTAAAGTCAAATGCATTCAAAGATGCTATTTCAATCAAATGAAAGTCAAATGCATTGTACAAAGGTAATTGAATAAAATGAAGGTCAAACACAATCAAACAAAACGTTATGAATCATATGAAAGTCAAATACATTCAAAAAAGCTAATTGAATCAAATGAAAGTCAAATGCATTCTACAAAGCTAATTGAATCAAATGAATGTCAAACACATTCAAACAAAGCTAATTGAATCAAATGAAAGTCAAATGCATTCGACAAAGCTGATTGAATCAAGTTAAAGTCAAACACGTTCAAACAAAGCTTTTTGAATCATATGAAAGTCAAATACATTCAACAAAGCTAATTGAATCAAACGAAAGTCAAATGCATTCTACAAAGCTAATTGAATCAAATGAAAGTCAAACACATTTAAACAAAGCTAATTGAATCAAATGAAAGTTAAACACATTCAAACAAAGCCTTTTGAATCAAATGAAAGTCAAATGCATTCAACAAAACTAATTAAATCAAATGAAAGTCAAATGCATTCTAAAAAGCTAATTGAATCAAATGAAAGTCAAACACCTTCAAACAAAGATTTTTGAATAAAATCAAAGTCAAATGCTTTAAACAAAGCTAATTGAATCAAATGAAAGTCAAATGCATTCTACAAAGATAATTGAATCAAATAATAGTTAAACACATTCAAAAAAAGCTTTTTGAATCAAATAAAAGTCAAATGCATTCAACAAAGCTAATTGAATCACATGAAAGTCAAATGCATTCTACAAAGCTAATTGAATGAAAAAAAAGTTAAACACAATCAAACAAAGCTAATTGAATCTAATGAAAGTCAAACACATTCAAACAAAGCTTTTTGAATCAAATGAAAGTCAAACACATTCAACAAAGTTAATTGAATCAAATGAAAGTCAAATGCATTCTACAAAGCTAATTGAATCAAATGAATGTCAAACACATTCAAACAATGCTAAATTGAATCAAATGAAAGTCAAATGCATTCGACAAAGCTGATTGAATCAAGTTAAAGTCAAACACGTTCAAACAAAGCTTTTTGAATCATATGAAAGTCAAATACATTCCACAAAGCTAATTGAATCAAACGAAAGTCAAATGCATTCTACAAAGCTAATTGAATCAAATGAAAGTCAGACACATTTAAACAAAGCTAATTGAATCAAATGAAAGTTAAACACATTCAAACAAAGCGTTTTGAATCAAATGAAAGTCAAATGCATTCAACAAAACTAATTAAATCAAATGAAAGTCAAATGCATTCTAAAAAGCTAATTGAATCAAATGAAAGTCAAACACCTTCAAACATAGCTTTGTGAATAAAATCAAAAAAAGCTAATTGAATCAAATGAAAGTTAAACACATTCAAAAAAAGCTTTTTGAAGCAAATAAAAGTCAAATGCATTCAACAAAGCTAATTGAATCACGTGAAAGTCAAATGCATTCTACAAAGCTAATTGAATGAAAAGAAAGTTAAACACAATCAAACAAAGCTAATTGAATCTAATGAAAGTCAAACACATTCAAACAAAGCTTTTTGAATCAAATGAAAGTCAAACACATTCAACAAAGTTGATTGAATCAAATGAAAGTCAAATGCATTCTACAAAGCTAATTGAATCAAATGAAAGTTAAACACAATCAAACAAAGCTAATGGAATTAAATGCTAGTCAAACACAGTTAAACAAAGCTTTTTGAATCATATGAAAGTCAAATGCTTTCAACAAAGCTAATTGAATCAAATGAAAGTCAAATGCATTCTACAAAGATAATTGAATCAAATAATAGTTAAACACATTCAAAAAAAGCTTTTTGAATTAAATAAAAGTCAAATGCATTCAACAAAGCTAATTGAATCACATGAAAGTCAAATGCATTCTACAAAGCTAATTGAATGAAAATAAAGTTAAACACAATCAAACAAAGCTAATTGAATCTAATGAAAGTCAAACACATTCAAACAAAGCTTTTTGAATCAAATGAAAGTCAAACACATTCAACAAAGTTAATTGAATCAAATGAAAGTCAAATGCATTCTACAAAGCTAATTGAATCAAATGAAAGTCAAACACATTTAAACAAAGCTAATTGAATCAAATGAAAGTCTAATGCATTGGACAAAGCTAATTGTATCAAATGAAAGTCAAACACAATTAAACAAAGCTTTTTGAATCAAATTAAAGTCAAATGCATTCAAAGATGCTATTTCAATCAAATGAAAGTCAAATGCATTGTACAAAGCTAATTGAATCAAATGAAGGTCAAACACAATCAAACAAAACGTTATGAATCATATGAAAGTCAAATACATTCAACAAAGCTAATTGAATCAAATGAAAGTCAAATGCATTCTACAAAGCTAATTGAATCAAATGAATGTCAAACACATTCAAACAAAGCTAATTGAATCAAATGAAAGTCAAATGCATTCGACAAAGATGATTGAATCAAGTTAAAGTCAAACACGTTCAAACAAAGCTTTTTGAATCATATGAAAGTCAAATACATTCAACAAAGCTAATTGAATCAAACGAAAGTCAAATGCATTCTACAAAGCTAATTGAATCAAATGAAAGTCAAACACATTTAAACAAAGCTAATTGAATCAAATGAAAGTTAAACACATTTAAACAAAGCTAATTGAATCAAATGAAAGTTAAACACATTCAAACAAAGCTTTTTGAATCAAATGAAAGTCAAATGCATTCAACAAAACTAATTAAATCAAATGAAAGTCAAATGCATTCTAAAAAGCTAATTGAATCAAATGAAAGTTTTACCTTCAAACAAAGATTTTTGAATAAAATCAAAGTCAAATGCTTTAAACAAAGCTAATTTTAATCAAATGAAAGTCAAATGCATTCTACAAAGCTAATTGAATCAAATGAAAGTTAAACACAATCAAACAAAGCTAATGGAATTAAATGCTAGTCAAACACAATTAAACAAAGCTTTTTGAATCATATGAAAGTCAAATGCTTTCAACAAAGCTAATTGAATCAAATGAAAGTCAAATGCATTCTACAAAGATAATTGAATCAAATAATAGTTAAACACATTCAAAAAAAGCTTTTAGAATTAAATAAAAGTCAAATGCATTCAACAAAGCTAATTGAATCACATGAAAGTCAAATGCATTCTACAAAGCTAATTGAATGAAAATAAAGTTAAACACAATCAAACAAAGCTAATTGAATCTAATGAAAGTCAAACACATTCAAACAAAGCTTTTTGAATCAAATGAAAGTCAAACACATTCAACAAAGTTAATTGAATCAAATGAAAGTCAAATGCATTCTACAAAGCTAATTGAATCAAATGAAAGTCAAACACATTTAAACAAAGCTAATTGAATCAAATGAAAGTCTAATGCATTGGACAAAGCTAATTGTATCAAATGAAAGTCAAACACAATTAAACAAAGCTTTTTGAATCAAATTAAAGTCAAATGCATTCAAAGATGCTATTTCAATCAAATGAAAGTCAAATGCATTGTACAAAGCTAATTGAATCAAATGAAGGTCAAACACAATCAAACAAAACGTTATGAATCATATGAAAGTCAAATACATTCAACAAAGCTAATTGAATCAAATGAAAGTCAAATGCATTCTACAAAGCTAATTGAATCAAATGAATGTCAAACACATTCAAACAAAGCTAATTGAATCAAATGAAAGTCAAATGCATTCGACAAAGATGATTGAATCAAGTTAAAGTCAAACACGTTCAAACAAAGCTTTTTGAATCATATGAAAGTCAAATACATTCAACAAAGCTAATTGAATCAAACGAAAGTCAAATGCATTCTACAAAGCTAATTGAATCAAATGAAAGTCAAACACATTTAAACAAAGCTAATTGAATCAAATGAAAGTTAAACACATTTAAACAAAGCTAATTGAATCAAATGAAAGTTAAACACATTCAAACAAAGCTTTTTGAATCAAATGAAAGTCAAATGCATTCAACAAAACTAATTAAATCAAATGAAAGTCAAATGCATTCTAAAAAGCTAATTGAATCAAATGAAAGTCAAACACCTTCAAACAAAGATTTTTGAATAAAATCAAAGTCAAATGCTTTAAACAAAGCTAATTTTAATCAAATGAAAGTCAAATGCATTCTACAAAGCTAATAGAATCAAATGAAAGTTAAACACAATCAAACAAAGCTAATGGAATTAAATGCTAGTCAAACACAATTAAACAAATCTTTTTGAATCATATGAAAGTCAAATGCTTTCAACAAAGCTAATTGAATCAAATGAAAGTCAAATGCATTCTACAAAGATAATTGAATCAAATAATAGTTAAACACATTCAAAAAAAGCTTTTTGAATCAAATAAAAGTCAAATGCATTCAACAAAGCTAATTGAATCACATGAAAGTCAAATGCATTCTACAAAGCTAATTGAATGAAAAGAAAGTTAAACACAATCAAACAAAGCTAATTGAATCTAATGAAAGTCAAACACATTCAAACAAAGCTTTTTGAATCAAATGAAAGTCAAACACATTCAACAAAGTTAATTGAATCAAATGAAAGTCAAATGCATTCTACAAAGCTAATTGAATCAAATGAAAGTCAAACACATTCAAACAAAGCTAATTGAATCAAATGAAAGTCTAATGCATTGGACAAAGCTAATTGTATCAAATAAAAGTCAAACACAATTAAACAAAGCTTTTTGAATCAAATTAAAGTCAAATGCATTCAAAGATGCTATTTCAATCAAATGAAAGTCAAATGCATTGTACAAAGCTAATGGAATCAAAGAAGGTCAAACACAATCAAACAAATCGTTATGAATCATGTGAAAGTCAAATACATTCAACAAAGCTAATTGAATCAAATGAAAGTCAAATGCATTCTACAAAGCTAATTGAATCAAATGAATGTCAAACACATTCAAACAAAGCTAATTGAATCAAATGAAAGTCAAATGCATTCGACAAAGCTGATTGAATCAAGTTAAAGTCAAACACGTTCAAACAAAGCTTTTTGAATCATATGAAAGTCAAATACATTCAACAAAGCTAATTGAATCAAACGAAAGTCAAATGCATTCTACAAAGCTAATTGAATCAAATGAAAGTCAAACACATTTAAACAAAGCTAATTGAATCAAATGAAAGTTAAACACATTCAAACAAAGCCTTTTGAATCAAATGAAAGTCAAATGCATTCCACAAAACTAATTAAATCAAATGAAAGTCAAATGCATTCTAAAAAGCTAATTGAATCAAATGAAAGTCAAACACCTTCAAACAAAGATTTTTGAATAAAATCAAAGTCAAATGCTTTAAACAAAGCTAATTGAATCAAATGAAAGTCAAATGCATTCTACAAAGCTAATTGAATCAAATGAAAGTTAAACACAATCAAACAAAGCTAATGGAATTAAATGCTAGTCAAACACAATTAAACAAAGCTTTTTGAATCATATGAAAGTCAAATGCTTTCAACAAAGCTAATTGAATCAAATGAAAGTCAAATGCATTCTACAAAGATAATTGAATCAAATAATAGTTAAACACATTCAAAAAAAGCTTTTTGAATCAAATAAAAGTCAAATGCATTCAACAAAGCTAATTGAATCACATGAAAGTCAAATGCATTCTACAAAGCTAATTGAATGAAAAGAAAGTTAAACACAATCAAACAAAGCTAATTGAATCTAATGAAAGTCAAACACATTCAAACAAAGCTTTTTGAATCAAATGAAAGTCAAACACATTCAACAAAGTTAATTGAATCAAATGAAAGTCAAATGCATTCTATAAAGCTAATTGAATCAAATGAAAGTCAAACACATTCAAACAAAGCTAATTGAATCAAATGAAAGTCTAATGCATTGGACAAAGCTAATTGTATCAAATGAAAGTCAAACACAATTAAACAAAGCTTTTTGAATCAAATTAAAGTCAAATGCATTCAAAGATGCTATTTCAATCAAATGAAAGAGTAAAATGCATTGTACAAAGCTAATTGAATCAAATGAAGGTCAAACACAATCAAACAAAACGTTATGAATCATATGAAAGTCAAATACATTCAACAAAGCTAATTGAATCAAACGAAAGTCAAATGCATTCTACAAAGCTAATTGAATCAAATGAAAGTCAAACACATTTAAACAAAGCTAATTGAATCAAATGAATGTTAAACACATTCAAACAAAGCCTTTTGAATCAAATGAAAGTCAAATGCATTCAACAAAACTAATTAAATCAAATGAAAGTCAAATGCATTCTAAAAAGCTAATTGAATCAAATGAAAGTCAAACACCTTCAAACAAAGATTTTTGAATAAAATCCAAGTCAAATGCTTTAAACAAAGCTAATTGAATCAAATGAAAGTCAAATGCATTCTACAAAGCTAATTGAATCAAATGAATGTTAAACACAATCAAACAAAGCTAATGGAATTAAATGCTAGTCAAACACAATTAAACAAAGCTTTTTGAATCATATGAAAGTTAAATGCTTTCAACAAAGCTAATTGAATCAAATGAAAGTCAAATGCATTCTACAAAGATAATTGAATCAAATAATAGTTAAACACATTCAAAAAAAGCTTTTTGAATCAAATAAAAGTCAAATGCATTCAACAAAGCTAATTGAATCACATGAAAGTCAAATGCATTCTACAAAGCTAATTGAATGAAAAGAAAGTTAAACACAATCAAACAAAGCTAATTGAATCTAATGAAAGTCAAACACATTCAAACAAAGCTTTTTGAATCAAATGAAAGTCAAACACATTCAACAAAGTTAATTGAATCAAATGAAAGTCAAATGCATTCTATAAAGCTAATTGAATCAAATGAAAGTCAAACACATTCAAACAAAGCTAATTGAATCAAATGAAAGTCTAATGCATTGGACAAAGCTAATTGTATCAAATGAAAGTCAAACACAATTAAACAAAGCTTTTTGAATCAAATTAAAGTCAAATGCATTCAAAGATGCTATTTCAATCAAATGAAAGAGTAAAATGCATTGTACAAAGCTAATTGAATCAAATGAAGGTCAAACACAATCAAACAAAACGTTATGAATCATATGAAAGTCAAATACATTCAACAAAGCTAATTGAATCAAACGAAAGTCAAATGCATTCTACAAAGCTAATTGAATCAAATGAAAGTCAAACACATTTAAACAAAGCTAATTGAATCAAATGAATGTTAAACACATTCAAACAAAGCCTTTTGAATCAAATGAAAGTCAAATGCATTCAACAAAACTAATTAAATCAAATGAAAGTCAAATGCATTCTAAAAAGCTAATTGAATCAAATGAAAGTCAAACACCTTCAAACAAAGATTTTTGAATAAAATCCAAGTCAAATGCTTTAAACAAAGCTAATTGAATCAAATGAAAGTCAAATGCATTCTACAAAGCTAATTGAATCAGATGAATGTTAAACACAATCAAACAAAGCTAATGGAATTAAATGCTAGTCAAACACAATTAAACAAAGCTTTTTGAATCATATGAAAGTTAAATGCTTTCAACAAAGCTAATTGAATCAAATGAAAGTCAAATGCATTCTACAAAGATAATTGAATCAAATAATAGTTAAACACATTCAAAAAAAGCTTTTTGAATCAAATAAAAGTCAAATGCATTCAACAAAGCTAATTGAATCACATGAAAGTCAAATGCATTCTACAAAGCTAATTGAATGAAAAGAAAGTTAAACACAATCAAACAAAGCTAATTGAATCTAATGAAAGTCAAACACATTCAAAAAAAGCTTTTTGAATCAAATGAAAGTCAAACACATTCAACAAAGTTAATTGAATCAAATGAAAGTCAAATGCATTCTACAAAGCTAATTGAATCAAATGAAAGTCAAACACATTCAAACAAAGCTAATTGAATCAAATGAAAGTCTAATGCATTGGACAAAGCTAATTGTATCAAATAAAAGTCAAACACAATTAAACAAAGCTTTTTGAATCAAATTAAAGTCAAATGCATTCAAAGATGCTATTTCAATCAAATGAAAGTCAAATGCATTGTACAAAGCTAATGGAATCAAAGAAGGTCAAACACAATCAAACAAATCGTTATGAATCATGTGAAAGTCAAATACATTCAACAAAGCTAATTGAATCAAATGAAAGTCAAATGCATTCTACAAAGCTAATTGAATCAAATGAATGTCAAACACATTCAAACAAAGCTAATTGAATCAAATGAAAGTCAAATGCATTCGACAAAGCTGATTGAATCAAGTTAAAGTCAAACACGTTCAAACAAAGCTTTTTGAATCATATGAAAGTCAAATACATTCAACAAAGCTAATTGAATCAAACGAAAGTCAAATGCATTCTACAAAGCTAATTGAATCAAATGAAAGTCAAACACATTTAAACAAAGCTAATTGAATCAAATGAAAGTTAAACACATTCAAACAAAGCCTTTTGAATCAAATGAAAGTCAAATGCATTCCACAAAACTAATTAAATCAAATGAAAGTCAAATGCATTCTAAAAAGCTAATTGAATCAAATGAAAGTCAAACACCTTCAAACAAAGATTTTTGAATAAAATCAAAGTCAAATGCTTTAAACAAAGCTAATTGAATCAAATGAAAGTCAAATGCATTCTACAAAGCTAATTGAATCAAATGAAAGTTAAACACAATCAAACAAAGCTAATGGAATTAAATGCTAGTCAAACACAATTAAACAAAGCTTTTTGAATCATATGAAAGTCAAATGCTTTCAACAAAGCTAATTGAATCAAATGAAAGTCAAATGCATTCTACAAAGATAATTGAATCAAATAATAGTTAAACACATTCAAAAAAAGCTTTTTGAATCAAATAAAAGTCAAATGCATTCAACAAAGCTAATTGAATCACATGAAAGTCAAATGCATTCTACAAAGCTAATTGAATGAAAAGAAAGTTAAACACAATCAAACAAAGCTAATTGAATCTAATGAAAGTCAAACACATTCAAACAAAGCTTTTTGAATCAAATGAAAGTCAAACACATTCAACAAAGTTAATTGAATCAAATGAAAGTCAAATGCATTCGACAAAGCTAATTGAATCAAATGAAAGTCAAACACATTCAAACAAAGCTAATTGAATCAAATGAAAGTCTAATGCATTGGACAAAGCTAATTGTATCAAATGAAAGTCAAACACAATTAAACAAAGCTTTTTGAATCAAATTAAAGTCAAATGCATTCAAAGATGCTATTTCAATCAAATGAAAGAGTAAAATGCATTGTACAAAGCTAATTGAATCAAATGAAGGTCAAACACAATCAAACAAAACGTTATGAATCATATGAAAGTCAAATACATTCAACAAAGCTAATTGAATCAAACGAAAGTCAAATGCATTCTACAAAGCTAATTGAATCAAATGAAAGTCAAACACATTTAAACAAAGCTAATTGAATCAAATGAATGTTAAACACATTCAAACAAAGCCTTTTGAATCAAATGAAAGTCAAATGCATTCAACAAAACTAATTAAATCAAATGAAAGTCAAATGCATTCTAAAAAGCTAATTGAATCAAATGAAAGTCAAACACCTTCAAACAAAGATTTTTGAATAAAATCCAAGTCAAATGCTTTTAACAAAGCTAATTGAATCAAATGAAAGTCAAATGCATTCTACAAAGCTAATTGAATCAAATGAATGTTAAACACAATCAAACAAAGCTAATGGAATTAAATGCTAGTCAAACACAATTAAACAAAGCTTTTTGAATCATATGAAAGTTAAATTGATACGAGGACGAACTTGGAAGATTTGATAAATCAACATGAAGAAACATTAGCCCTCAATTTGGACTCAAATCACGCAATTCATGGTCACTTCATGGGTCATCAAAGTAAGGCTACGGTTTGCCTTGTAGCCTTCCTTGGTTTAGCTTGATGTTGAAGTCTTCTTTACTTAGGGTTTTGCTTACAAGTTTTTACCTTTCACTTGAAAGGGTTTTTCTTGTTTTAAGCACTTAGGATTTCTAATTGCATTAGGAATTGTTTTTAGTCTAGTAGGCGTCAATAATAGCTTGGAGTGCAAGCTTGAGTTAGGATAAAATAGGCAAGTTTTATCCTAAGAGTAGTTAGAGTTTAAGTAGGATTAAATAACTAAATCAAAGTTATCCAAACTTGATCAAGTTATGCAATCCGTGGGTTTTTGTTAGGAAATCAGAATTCTAATTCAAGTAGGATTAGGATAGTTGATTGAGTCTATAAATATAGGGTTGTAATCTTGAATAATATACAAGTTTAATCATACATTCATAATAATAATTCTTTTGTGACCTCCTAGGGTTTCTCCTTGGTTGTTCTTCCTCACTTGAACTAGAATTAGGGTTAGAATCACCCCTCTTTGAAGAAGATCCATCACGAGTATCAAGTCTCTTCAATACCTCCTCCAACCTTGCTGCCAACTCGGTGATTTGCCTATCTCTTCTAAGATTTTGCGCTTGTTCTAAGGTTAAACCCCTTGGAACTTGTGGAACCTCTTCGTTACTCATGATTCCTACACAAACCAAGTTAGTCTATGCGAAAATCTTGATTAAAAGATCAAATCTTGAAGGAATCTTGAAGCAAACAACAACCGGACTCCCAACCCGTATTCCAGTGAAACAACACCAAAAGTTTAAGGCTGTACAGAGTTCGTTACTCAACCAAATGTTACGAAATTTTAGGTGAAGATAGCTAGACGTTTTTCCAGTCTAATGCAAAAAGAATCACTCAAAAATTCCAAGCCAAACGTTACCAGTTTAAATTCTACCGAACCTGTGCTCTGATACCAAGATGATGTGATTTTTAGTCCGAAAACTAAGCCTCACAAAGATATGAATCTAACCTAATTCTATACAGAAAATTCACCAAGAATTAAGCAAGAAACTTAGATTAATTAATCAAGAATCCACCTAATTAATCAACCTAGATGATTGTTTTAACTAAAACAAACAAAACAGCAAATTGGAATCCACCAATCAAGAATTTAAGTAATCCAACTTAAACAAAAGAATTATTATTATGAATGTATGATTAAACTTGTATATTATTCAAGATTACAACCCTATATTTATAGACTCAATCAACTATCCTAATCCTACTTGAATTAGAATTCTGATTTCCTAACAAAAACCCACGGATTGCATAACTTGATCAAGTTTGGATAACTTTGATTTAGTTATTTAATCCTACTTAAACTCTAACTACTCTTAGGATAAAACTTGCCTATTTTATCCTAACTCAAGCTTGCACTCCAAGCTATTATTGACGCCTACTAGACTAAAAACAATTCCTAATGCAATTAGAAATCCTAAGTGCTTAAAACAAGAAAAACCCTTTCAAGTGAAAGGTAAAAACTTGTAAGCAAAACCCTAAGTAAAGAAGACTTCAACATCAAGCTAAACCAAGGAAGGCTACAAGGCAAACCGTAGCCTTACTTTGATGACCCATGAAGTGACCATGAATTGCGTGATTTGAGTCCAAATTGAGGGCTAATGTTTCTTCATGTTGATTTATCAAATCTTCCAAGTTTTTGAATTGATTAAAGAGTACTATAAAGGAGATGATGACTTTTCTACAATCGTTGTTGATTGTTCAAAGGGGGCCGTAGGTTCCTACTTGTTGCAAGATGGTTTTCTTTTCAAAGGAAATCGGCTTTGTCTTCCTAAGTGTTCCATCCGAGAGCTAGTTGTTAGAGAGGCTCATGGAGGAGGAATTGCTGGTCACTTTGGCATTACAAAGACCTTGAATTTGTTACAAGAGCACTTCTATTGGCCTAAGATGCTTGCGGACATACAATTAGTTATTGCTAGATGCGCAACTTGTCAAAAGGCGAAGGCTACTTTTCATCAAGGCTTGTATACACCCTTGCCTATTCCTAATGCACCATGGGAAGACATTTCTATGGATTTTATTGTAGGATTGCCGAGAACACAAAGAGGGAAAGATTCAATCATGGTGGTGGTGGATCGTTTTTCTAAGATGGCACACTTTGTTCCTTGTCACAAGGTGGATGATGCTATGAAAGTTGCGGAACTTTACTTCAAGGAGATTGTTAGATTGCATGGAGTTCCGAAAACCATTGTAAGTGATCGTGATACAAAGTTCATGAGTTTCTTTTGGAAGTCTTTATGGAAGCTCGTAGGTACTAAGCTACTCTTTAGTACATCTTATCACCCACAAACGGATGGACAAACCGAGGTAACTAATAGAACTCTTGGTGTACTTTTGCGTGGATTAGTAAGCAAGACACAAAAGGATTGGGATATTAAGTTAGCTCATGCGGAGTTTGCTTACAATAGGTCACCTACATATGCTACTAATCATAGTCCTTTTGAGGTTGTTTATGGGGTAAATCCAAAACTACCCATAGATTTTATTCCATTACCAAAAGGCGAGCTAGTACACAAGGATGCCGAATCTAAGCTTAAATCAATGCTCAAGTTACATGCTCAAATTCGTGCAAGAATAGAAAAGGTTAATGACATGTACAAAGCAAGGGTTAATAAGCATAGGAAGCAGCAAGTCTTCAAGGAAGGTGACTTGGTTTGGTTGCATCTACGAAAAGAAAGATTTCCGAGTAAACGCAAGAACAAGTTGATGCCTAGAAGTGAAGGACCTTTCAAGATTGTTGAGAAGATCAATGATAATGCATACAAGCTCGAACTTCCGGGAGAATATGGTGTAAGCGCCACTTTCAATGTTGGAGATTTGGCTAAATACATTCCGGATGAAGAACTTGAAGATTTGAGGACAAATTCTTTCGAAGAAGAAGAGGATGATACGAGGACGAACTTGGAAGATTTGATAAATCAACATGAAGAAACATTAGCCCTCAATTTGGACTCAAATCACGCAATTCATGGTCACTTCATGGGTCATCAAAGTAAGGCTACGGTTTGCCTTGTAGCCTTCCTTGGTTTAGCTTGATGTTGAAGTCTTCTTTACTTAGGGTTTTGCTTACAAGTTTTTACCTTTCACTTGAAAGGGTTTTTCTTGTTTTAAGCACTTAGGATTTCTAATTGCATTAGGAATTGTTTTTAGTCTAGTAGGCGTCAATAATAGCTTGGAGTGCAAGCTTGAGTTAGGATAAAATAGGCAAGTTTTATCCTAAGAGTAGTTAGAGTTTAAGTAGGATTAAATAACTAAATCAAAGTTATCCAAACTTGATCAAGTTATGCAATCCGTGGGTTTTTGTTAGGAAATCAGAATTCTAATTCAAGTAGGATTAGGATAGTTGATTGAGTCTATAAATATAGGGTTGTAATCTTGAATAATATACAAGTTTAATCATACATTCATAATAATAATTCTTTTGTTTAAGTTGGATTACTTAAATTCTTGATTGGTGGATTCCAATTTGCTGTTTTGTTTGTTTTAGTTAAAACAATCATCTAGGTTGATTAATTAGGTGGATTCTTGATTAATTAATCTAAGTTTCTTGCTTAATTCTTGGTGAATTTTCTGTATAGAATTAGGTTAGATTCATATCTTTGTGAGGCTTAGTTTTCGGACTAAAAATCACATCATAAATGCTTTCAACAAAGCTAATTGAATCAAATGAAAGTCAAATGCATTCTACAAAGATAATTGAATCAAATAATAGTTAAACACATTCAAAAAAAGCTTTTTGAATCAAATAAAAGTCAAATGCATTCAACAAAGCTAATTGAATCACATGAAAGTCAAATGCATTCTACAAAGCTAATTGAATGAAAAGAAAGTTAAACACAATCAAACAAAGCTAATTGAATCTAATGAAAGTCAAACACATTCAAAAAAAGCTTTTTGAATCAAATGAAAGTCAAACACATTCAACAAAGTTAATTGAATCAAATGAAAGTCAAATGCATTCTACAAAGCTAATTGAATCAAATGAAAGTCAAACACATTCAAACAAAGCTAATTGAATCAAATGAAAGTCTAATGCATTGGACAAAGCTAATTGTATCAAATAAAAGTCAAACACAATTAAACAAAGCTTTTTGAATCAAATTAAAGTCAAATGCATTCAAAGATGCTATTTCAATCAAATGAAAGTCAAATGCATTGTACAAAGCTAATGGAATCAAAGAAGGTCAAACACAATCAAACAAATCGTTATGAATCATGTGAAAGTCAAATACATTCAACAAAGCTAATTGAATCAAATGAAAGTCAAATGCATTCTACAAAGCTAATTGAATCAAATGAATGTCAAACACATTCAAACAAAGCTAATTGAATCAAATGAAAGTCAAATGCATTCGACAAAGCTGATTGAATCAAGTTAAAGTCAAACACGTTCAAACAAAGCTTTTTGAATCATATGAAAGTCAAATACATTCAACAAAGCTAATTGAATCAAACGAAAGTCAAATGCATTCTACAAAGCTAATTGAATCAAATGAAAGTCAAACACATTTAAACAAAGCTAATTGAATCAAATGAAAGTTAAACACATTCAAACAAAGCCTTTTGAATCAAATGAAAGTCAAATGCATTCCACAAAACTAATTAAATCAAATGAAAGTCAAATGCATTCTAAAAAGCTAATTGAATCAAATGAAAGTCAAACACCTTCAAACAAAGATTTTTGAATAAAATCAAAGTCAAATGCTTTAAACAAAGCTAATTGAATCAAATGAAAGTCAAATGCATTCTACAAAGCTAATTGAATCAAATGAAAGTTAAACACAATCAAACAAAGCTAATGGAATTAAATGCTAGTCAAACACAATTAAACAAAGCTTTTTGAATCATATGAAAGTCAAATGCTTTCAACAAAGCTAATTGAATCAAATGAAAGTCAAATGCATTCTACAAAGATAATTGAATCAAATAATAGTTAAACACATTCAAAAAAAGCTTTTTGAATCAAATAAAAGTCAAATGCATTCAACAAAGCTAATTGAATCACATGAAAGTCAAATGCATTCTACAAAGCTAATTGAATGAAAAGAAAGTTAAACACAATCAAACAAAGCTAATTGAATCTAATGAAAGTCAAACACATTCAAACAAAGCTTTTTGAATCAAATGAAAGTCAAACACATTCAACAAAGTTAATTGAATCAAATGAAAGTCAAATGCATTCTACAAAGCTAATTGAATCAAATGAAAGTCAAACACATTCAAACAAAGCTAATTGAATCAAATGAAAGTCTAATGCATTGGACAAAGCTAATTGTATCAAATGAAAGTCAAACACAATTAAACAAAGCTTTTTGAATCAAATTAAAGTCAAATGCATTCAAAGATGCTATTTCAATCAAATGAAAGTCAAATGCATTGTACAAAGGTAATTGAATCAAATGAAGGTCAAACACAATCAAACAAAACGTTATGAATCATATGAAAGTCAAATACATTCAACAAAGCTAATTGAATCAAATGAAAGTCAAATGCATTCTACAAAGCTAATTGAATCAAATGAATGTCAAACACATTCAAACAAAGCTAATTGAATCAAATGAAAGTCAAATGCATTCGACAAAGCTGATTGAATCAAGTTAAAGTCAAACACGTTCAAACAAAGCTTTTTGAATCATATGAAAGTCAAATACATTCAACAAAGCTAATTGAATCAAACGAAAGTCAAATGCATTCTACAAAGCTAATTGAATCAAATGAAAGTCAAACACATTTAAACAAAGCTAATTGAATCAAATGAAAGTTAAACACATTCAAACAAAGCCTTTTGAATCAAATGAAAGTCAAATGCATTCAACAAAACTAATTAAATCAAATGAAAGTCAAATGCATTCTAAAAAGCTAATTGAATCAAATGAAAGTCAAACACCTTCAAACAAAGATTTTTGAATAAAATCAAAGTCAAATGCTTTAAACAAAGCTAATTGAATCAAATGAAAGTCAAATGCATTCTACAAAGCTAATTGAATCAAATGAAAGTTAAACACAATCAAACAAAGCTAATGAAATTAAATGCTAGTCAAACACAATTAAACAAAGCTTTTTGAATCATATGAAAGTCAAATGCTTTCAACAAAGCTAATTGAATCAAATGAAAGTCAAATGCATTCTACAAAGATAATTGAATCAAATAATAGTTAAACACATTCAAAAAAAGCTTTTTGAATCAAATAAAAGTCAAATGCATTCAACAAAGCTAATTGAATCACATGAAAGTCAAATGCATTCTACAAAGCTAATTGAATGAAAAGAAAGTTAAACACAATCAAACAAAGCTAATTGAATCTAATGAAAGTCAAACACATTCAAACAAAGCTAATTGAATCTAATGAAAGTCAAACACATTCAAACAAAGCTTTTTGAATCAAATGAAAGTCAAACACATTCAACAAAGTTAATTGAATCAAATGAAAGTCAAATGCATTCTACAAAGCTAATTGAATCAAATGAAAGTCAAACACATTCAAACAAAGCTAATTGAATCAAATGAAAGTCTAATGCATTGGACAAAGCTAATTGTATCAAATAAAAGTCAAACACAATTAAACAAAGCTTTTTGAATCAAATTAAAGTCAAATGCATTCAAAGATGCTATTTCAATCAAATGAAAGTCAAATGCATTGTACAAAGCTAATGGAATCAAAGAAGGTCAAACACAATCAAACAAATCGTTATGAATCATGTGAAAGTCAAATACATTCAACAAAGCTAATTGAATCAAATGAAAGTCAAATGCATTCTACAAAGCTAATTGAATCAAATGAATGTCAAACACATTCAAACAAAGCTAATTGAATCAAATGAAAGTCAAATGCATTCGACAAAGCTGATTGAATCAAGTTAAAGTCAAACACGTTCAAACAAAGCTTTTTGAATCATATGAAAGTCAAATACATTCAACAAAGCTAATTGAATCAAACGAAAGTCAAATGCATTCTACAAAGCTAATTGAATCAAATGAAAGTCAAACACATTTAAACAAAGCTAATTGAATCAAATGAAAGTTAAACACATTCAAACAAAGCCTTTTGAATCAAATGAAAGTCAAATGCATTCCACAAAACTAATTAAATCAAATGAAAGTCAAATGCATTCTAAAAAGCTAATTGAATCAAATGAAAGTCAAACACCTTCAAACAAAGATTTTTGAATAAAATCAAAGTCAAATGCTTTAAACAAAGCTAATTGAATCAAATGAAAGTCAAATGCATTCTACAAAGCTAATTGAATCAAATGAAAGTTAAACACAATCAAACAAAGCTAATGGAATTAAATGCTAGTCAAACACAATTAAACAAAGCTTTTTGAATCATATGAAAGTCAAATGCTTTCAACAAAGCTAATTGAATCAAATGAAAGTCAAATGCATTCTACAAAGATAATTGAATCAAATAATAGTTAAACACATTCAAAAAAAGCTTTTTGAATCAAATAAAAGTCAAATGCATTCAACAAAGCTAATTGAATCACATGAAAGTCAAATGCATTCTACAAAGCTAATTGAATGAAAAGAAAGTTAAACACAATCAAACAAAGCTAATTGAATCTAATGAAAGTCAAACACATTCAAACAAAGCTTTTTGAATCAAATGAAAGTCAAACACATTCAACAAAGTTAATTGAATCAAATGAAAGTCAAATGCATTCTACAAAGCTAATTGAATCAAATGAAAGTCAAACACATTCAAACAAAGCTAATTGAATCAAATGAAAGTCTAATGCATTGGACAAAGCTAATTGTATCAAATGAAAGTCAAACACAATTAAACAAAGCTTTTTGAATCAAATTAAAGTCAAATGCATTCAAAGATGCTATTTCAATCAAATGAAAGTCAAATGCATTGTACAAAGGTAATTGAATCAAATGAAGGTCAAACACAATCAAACAAAACGTTATGAATCATATGAAAGTCAAATACATTCAACAAAGCTAATTGAATCAAATGAAAGTCAAATGCATTCTACAAAGCTAATTGAATCAAATGAATGTCAAACACATTCAAACAAAGCTAATTGAATCAAATGAAAGTCAAATGCATTCGACAAAGCTGATTGAATCAAGTTAAAGTCAAACACGTTCAAACAAAGCTTTTTGAATCATATGAAAGTCAAATACATTCAACAAAGCTAATTGAATCAAACGAAAGTCAAATGCATTCTACAAAGCTAATTGAATCAAATGAAAGTCAAACACATTTAAACAAAGCTAATTGAATCAAATGAAAGTTAAACACATTCAAACAAAGCCTTTTGAATCAAATGAAAGTCAAATGCATTCAACAAAACTAATTAAATCAAATGAAAGTCAAATGCATTCTAAAAAGCTAATTGAATCAAATGAAAGTCAAACACCTTCAAACAAAGATTTTTGAATAAAATCAAAGTCAAATGCTTTAAACAAAGCTAATTGAATCAAATGAAAGTCAAATGCATTCTACAAAGCTAATTGAATCAAATGAAAGTTAAACACAATCAAACAAAGCTAATGGAATTAAATGCTAGTCAAACACAATTAAACAAAGCTTTTTGAATCATATGAAAGTCAAATGCTTTCAACAAAGCTAATTGAATCAAATGAAAGTCAAATGCATTCTACAAAGATAATTGAATCAAATAATAGTTAAACACATTCAAAAAAAGCTTTTTGAATCAAATAAAAGTCAAATGCATTCAACAAAGCTAATTGAATCACATGAAAGTCAAATGCATTCTACAAAGCTAATTGAATGAAAAGAAAGTTAAACACAATCAAACAAAGCTAATTGAATCTAATGAAAGTCAAACACATTCAAACAAAGCTTTTTGAATCAAATGAAAGTCAAACACATTCAACAAAGTTAATTGAATCAAATGAAAGTCAAATGCATTCTACAAAGCTAATTGAATCAAATGAAAGTCAAACACATTCAAACAAAGCTAATTGAATCAAATGAAAGTCTAATGCATTGGACAAAGCTAATTGTATCAAATGAAAGTCAAACACAATTAAACAAAGCTTTTTGAATCAAATTAAAGTCAAATGCATTCAAAGATGCTATTTCAATCAAATGAAAGTCAAATGCATTGTACAAAGGTAATTGAATAAAATGAAGGTCAAACACAATCAAACAAAACGTTATGAATCATATGAAAGTCAAATACATTCAAAAAAGCTAATTGAATCAAATGAAAGTCAAATGCATTCTACAAAGCTAATTGAATCAAATGAATGTCAAACACATTCAAACAAAGCTAATTGAATCAAATGAAAGTCAAATGCATTCGACAAAGCTGATTGAATCAAGTTAAAGTCAAACACGTTCAAACAAAGCTTTTTGAATCATATGAAAGTCAAATACATTCAACAAAGCTAATTGAATCAAACGAAAGTCAAATGCATTCTACAAAGCTAATTGAATCAAATGAAAGTCAAACACATTTAAACAAAGCTAATTGAATCAAATGAAAGTTAAACACATTCAAACAAAGCCTTTTGAATCAAATGAAAGTCAAATGCATTCAACAAAACTAATTAAATCAAATGAAAGTCAAATGCATTCTAAAAAGCTAATTGAATCAAATGAAAGTCAAACACCTTCAAACAAAGATTTTTGAATAAAATCAAAGTCAAATGCTTTAAACAAAGCTAATTGAATCAAATGAAAGTCAAATGCATTCTACAAAGCTAATTGAATCAAATGAAAGTTAAACACAATCAAACAAAGCTAATGGAATTAAATGCTAGTCAAACACAATTAAACAAAGCTTTTTGAATCATATGAAAGTCAAATGCTTTCAACAAAGCTAATTGAATCAAATGAAAGTCAAATGCATTCTACAAAGATAATTGAATCAAATAATAGTTAAACACATTCAAAAAAAGCTTTTTGAATCAAATAAAAGTCAAATGCATTCAACAAAGCTAATTGAATCACATGAAAGTCAAATGCATTCTACAAAGCTAATTGAATGAAAAGAAAGTTAAACACAATCAAACAAAGCTAATTGAATCTAATGAAAGTCAAACACATTCAAACAAAGCTTTTTGAATCAAATGAAAGTCAAACACATTCAACAAAGTTAATTGAATCAAATGAAAGTCAAATGCATTCTACAAAGCTAATTGAATCAAATGAAAGTCAAACACATTCAAACAAAGCTAATTGAATCAAATGAAAGTCTAATGCATTGGACAAAGCTAATTGTATCAAATGAAAGTCAAACACAATTAAACAAAGCTTTTTGAATCAAATTAAAGTCAAATGCATTCAAAGATGCTATTTCAATCAAATGAAAGTCAAATGCATTGTACAAAGGTAATTGAATCAAATGAAGGTCAAACACAATCAAACAAAACGTTATGAATCATATGAAAGTCAAATACATTCAAAAAAGCTAATTGAATCAAATGAAAGTCAAATGCATTCTACAAAGCTAATTGAATCAAATGAATGTCAAACACATTCAAACAAAGCTAATTGAATCAAATGAAAGTCAAATGCATTCGACAAAGCTGATTGAATCAAGTTAAAGTCAAACACGTTCAAACAAAGCTTTTTGAATCATATGAAAGTCAAATACATTCAACAAAGCTAATTGAATCAAACGAAAGTCAAATGCATTCTACAAAGCTAATTGAATCAAATGAAAGTCAAACACATTTAAACAAAGCTAATTGAATCAAATGAAAGTTAAACACATTCAAACAAAGCCTTTTGAATCAAATGAAAGTCAAATGCATTCAACAAAACTAATTAAATCAAATGAAAGTCAAATGCATTCTAAAAAGCTAATTGAATCAAATGAAAGTCAAACACCTTCAAACAAAGATTTTTGAATAAAATCAAAGTCAAATGCTTTAAACAAAGCTAATTGAATCAAATGAAAGTCAAATGCATTCTACAAAGCTAATTGAATCAAATGAAAGTTAAACACAATCAAACAAAGCTAATGGAATTAAATGCTAGTCAAACACAATTAAACAAAGCTTTTTGAATCATATGAAAGTCAAATGCTTTCAACAAAGCTAATTGAATCAAATGAAAGTCAAATGCATTCTACAAAGATAATTGAATCAAATAATAGTTAAACACATTCAAAAAAAGCTTTTTGAATCAAATAAAAGTCAAATGCATTCAACAAAGCTAATTGAATCACATGAAAGTCAAATGCATTCTACAAAGCTAATTGAATGAAAAGAAAGTTAAACACAATCAAACAAAGCTAATTGAATCTAATGAAAGTCAAACACATTCAAACAAAGCTTTTTGAATCAAATGAAAGTCAAACACATTCAACAAAGTTAATTGAATCAAATGAAAGTCAAATGCATTCTACAAAGCTAATTGAATCAAATGAAAGTCAAACACATTCAAACAAAGCTAATTGAATCAAATGAAAGTCTAATGCATTGGACAAAGCTAATTGTATCAAATGAAAGTCAAACACAATTAAACAAAGCTTTTTGAATCAAATTAAAGTCAAATGCATTCAAAGATGCTATTTCAATCAAATGAAAGTCAAATGCATTGTACAAAGGTAATTGAATCAAATGAAGGTCAAACACAATCAAACAAAACGTTATGAATCATATGAAAGTCAAATACATTCAACAAAGCTAATTGAATCAAATGAAAGTCAAATGCATTCTACAAAGCTAATTGAATCAAATGAATGTCAAACACATTCAAACAAAGCTAATTGAATCAAATGAAAGTCAAATGCATTCGACAAAGCTGATTGAATCAAGTTAAAGTCAAACACGTTCAAACAAAGCTTTTTGAATCATATGAAAGTCAAATACATTCAACAAAGCTAATTGAATCAAACGAAAGTCAAATGCATTCTACAAAGCTAATTGAATCAAATGAAAGTCAAACACATTTAAACAAAGCTAATTGAATCAAATGAAAGTTAAACACATTCAAACAAAGCCTTTTGAATCAAATGAAAGTCAAATGCATTCAACAAAACTAATTAAATCAAATGAAAGTCAAATGCATTCTAAAAAGCTAATTGAATCAAATGAAAGTCAAACACCTTCAAACAAAGATTTTTGAATAAAATCAAAGTCAAATGCTTTAAACAAAGCTAATTGAATCAAATGAAAGTCAAATGCATTCTACAAAGCTAATTGAATCAAATGAAAGTTAAACACAATCAAACAAAGCTAATGGAATTAAATGCTAGTCAAACACAATTAAACAAAGCTTTTTGAATCATATGAAAGTCAAATGCTTTCAACAAAGCTAATTGAATCAAATGAAAGTCAAATGCATTCTACAAAGATAATTGAATCAAATAATAGTTAAACACATTCAAAAAAAGCTTTTTGAATCAAATAAAAGTCAAATGCATTCAACAAAGCTAATTGAATCACATGAAAGTCAAATGCATTCTACAAAGCTAATTGAATGAAAAGAAAGTTAAACACAATCAAACAAAGCTAATTGAATCTAATGAAAGTCAAACACATTCAAACAAAGCTTTTTGAATCAAATGAAAGTCAAACACATTCAACAAAGTTAATTGAATCAAATGAAAGTCAAATGCATTCTACAAAGCTAATTGAATCAAATGAAAGTCAAACACATTCAAACAAAGCTAATTGAATCAAATGAAAGTCTAATGCATTGGACAAAGCTAATTGTATCAAATGAAAGTCAAACACAATTAAACAAAGCTTTTTGAATCAAATTAAAGTCAAATGCATTCAAAGATGCTATTTCAATCAAATGAAAGTCAAATGCATTGTACAAAGGTAATTGAATCAAATGAAGGTCAAACACAATCAAACAAAACGTTATGAATCATATGAAAGTCAAATACATTCAACAAAGCTAATTGAATCAAATGAAAGTCAAATGCATTCTACAAAGCTAATTGAATCAAATGAATGTCAAACACATTCAAACAAAGCTAATTGAATCAAATGAAAGTCAAATGCATTCGACAAAGCTGATTGAATCAAGTTAAAGTCAAACACGTTCAAACAAAGCTTTTTGAATCATATGAAAGTCAAATACATTCAACAAAGCTAATTGAATCAAACGAAAGTCAAATGCATTCTACAAAGCTAATTGAATCAAATGAAAGTCAAACACATTTAAACAAAGCTAATTGAATCAAATGAAAGTTAAACACATTCAAACAAAGCCTTTTGAATCAAATGAAAGTCAAATGCATTCAACAAAACTAATTAAATCAAATGAAAGTCAAATGCATTCTAAAAAGCTAATTGAATCAAATGAAAGTCAAACACCTTCAAACAAAGATTTTTGAATAAAATCAAAGTCAAATGCTTTAAACAAAGCTAATTGAATCAAATGAAAGTCAAATGCATTCTACAAAGCTAATTGAATCAAATGAAAGTTAAACACAATCAAACAAAGCTAATGGAATTAAATGCTAGTCAAACACAATTAAACAAAGCTTTTTGAATCATATGAAAGTCAAATGCTTTCAACAAAGCTAATTGAATCAAATGAAAGTCAAATGCATTCTACAAAGATAATTGAATCAAATAATAGTTAAACACATTCAAAAAAAGCTTTTTGAATCAAATAAAAGTCAAATGCATTCAACAAAGCTAATTGAATCACATGAAAGTCAAATGCATTCTACAAAGCTAATTGAATGAAAAGAAAGTTAAACACAATCAAACAAAGCTAATTGAATCTAATGAAAGTCAAACACATTCAAACAAAGCTTTTTGAATCAAATGAAAGTCAAACACATTCAACAAAGTTAATTGAATCAAATGAAAGTCAAATGCATTCTACAAAGCTAATTGAATCAAATGAAAGTCAAACACATTCAAACAAAGCTAATTGAATCAAATGAAAGTCTAATGCATTGGACAAAGCTAATTGTATCAAATGAAAGTCAAACACAATTAAACAAAGCTTTTTGAATCAAATTAAAGTCAAATGCATTCAAAGATGCTATTTCAATCAAATGAAAGTCAAATGCATTGTACAAAGGTAATTGAATCAAATGAAGGTCAAACACAATCAAACAAAACGTTATGAATCATATGAAAGTCAAATACATTCAACAAAGCTAATTGAATCAAATGAAAGTCAAATGCATTCTACAAAGCTAATTGAATCAAATGAATGTCAAACACATTCAAACAAAGCTAATTGAATCAAATGAAAGTCAAATGCATTCGACAAAGCTGATTGAATCAAGTTAAAGTCAAACACGTTCAAACAAAGCTTTTTGAATCATATGAAAGTCAAATACATTCAACAAAGCTAATTGAATCAAACGAAAGTCAAATGCATTCTACAAAGCTAATTGAATCAAATGAAAGTCAAACACATTTAAACAAAGCTAATTGAATCAAATGAAAGTTAAACACATTCAAACAAAGCCTTTTGAATCAAATGAAAGTCAAATGCATTCAACAAAACTAATTAAATCAAATGAAAGTCAAATGCATTCTAAAAAGCTAATTGAATCAAATGAAAGTCAAACACCTTCAAACAAAGATTTTTGAATAAAATCAAAGTCAAATGCTTTAAACAAAGCTAATTGAATCAAATGAAAGTCAAATGCATTCTACAAAGCTAATTGAATCAAATGAAAGTTAAACACAATCAAACAAAGCTAATGGAATTAAATGCTAGTCAAACACAATTAAACAAAGCTTTTTGAATCATATGAAAGTCAAATGCTTTCAACAAAGCTAATTGAATCAAATGAAAGTCAAATGCATTCTACAAAGATAATTGAATCAAATAATAGTTAAACACATTCAAAAAAAGCTTTTTGAATCAAATAAAAGTCAAATGCATTCAACAAAGCTAATTGAATCACATGAAAGTCAAATGCATTCTACAAAGCTAATTGAATGAAAAGAAAGTTAAACACAATCAAACAAAGCTAATTGAATCTAATGAAAGTCAAACACATTCAAACAAAGCTTTTTGAATCAAATGAAAGTCAAACACATTCAACAAAGTTAATTGAATCAAATGAAAGTCAAATGCATTCTACAAAGCTAATTGAATCAAATGAAAGTCAAACACATTCAAACAAAGCTAATTGAATCAAATGAAAGTCTAATGCATTGGACAAAGCTAATTGTATCAAATGAAAGTCAAACACAATTAAACAAAGCTTTTTGAATCAAATTAAAGTCAAATGCATTCAAAGATGCTATTTCAATCAAATGAAAGTCAAATGCATTGTACAAAGGTAATTGAATCAAATGAAGGTCAAACACAATCAAACAAAACGTTATGAATCATATGAAAGTCAAATACATTCAACAAAGCTAATTGAATCAAATGAAAGTCAAATGCATTCTACAAAGCTAATTGAATCAAATGAATGTCAAACACATTCAAACAAAGCTAATTGAATCAAATGAAAGTCAAATGCATTCGACAAAGCTGATTGAATCAAGTTAAAGTCAAACACGTTCAAACAAAGCTTTTTGAATCATATGAAAGTCAAATACATTCAACAAAGCTAATTGAATCAAACGAAAGTCAAATGCATTCTATAAAGCTAATTGAATCAAATGAAAGTCAAACACATTTAAACAAAGCTAATTGAATCAAATGAAAGTTAAACACATTCAAACAAAGCCTTTTGAATCAAATGAAAGTCAAATGCATTCAACAAAACTAATTAAATCAAATGAAAGTCAAATGCATTCTAAAAAGCTAATTGAATCAAATGAAAGTCAAACACCTTCAAACAAAGATTTTTGAATAAAATCAAAGTCAAATGCTTTAAACAAAGCTAATTGAATCAAATGAAAGTCAAATGCATTCTACAAAGCTAATTGAATCAAATGAAAGTTAAACACAATCAAACAAAGCTAATGGAATTAAATGCTAGTCAAACACAATTAAACAAAGCTTTTTGAATCATATGAAAGTCAAATGCTTTCAACAAAGCTAATTGAATCAAATGAAAGTCAAATGCATTCTACAAAGATAATTGAATCAAATAATAGTTAAACACATTCAAAAAAAGCTTTTTGAATCAAATAAAAGTCAAATGCATTCAACAAAGCTAATTGAATCACATGAAAGTCAAATGCATTCTACAAAGCTAATTGAATGAAAAGAAAGTTAAACACAATCAAACAAAGCTAATTGAATCTAATGAAAGTCAAACACATTCAAACAAAGCTTTTTGAATCAAATGAAAGTCAAACACATTCAACAAAGTTAATTGAATCAAATGAAAGTCAAATGCATTCTACAAGAGCTAATTGAATCAAATGAAAGTCAAACACATTCAAACAAAGCTAATTGAATCAAATGAAAGTCTAATGCATTGGACAAAGCTAATTGTATCAAATGAAAGTCAAACACAATTAAACAAAGCTTTTTGAATCAAATTAAAGTCAAATGCATTCAAAGATGCTATTTCAATCAAATGAAAGTCAAATGCATTGTACAAAGGTAATTGAATAAAATGAAGGTCAAACACAATCAAACAAAACGTTATGAATCATATGAAAGTCAAATACATTCAAAAAAGCTAATTGAATCAAATGAAAGTCAAATGCATTCTACAAAGCTAATTGAATCAAATGAATGTCAAACACATTCAAACAAAGCTAATTGAATCAAATGAAAGTCAAATGCATTCGACAAAGCTGATTGAATCAAGTTAAAGTCAAACACGTTCAAACAAAGCTTTTTGAATCATATGAAAGTCAAATACATTCAACAAAGCTAATTGAATCAAACGAAAGTCAAATGCATTCTACAAAGCTAATTGAATCAAATGAAAGTCAAACACATTTAAACAAAGCTAATTGAATCAAATGAAAGTTAAACACATTCAAACAAAGCCTTTTGAATCAAATGAAAGTCAAATGCATTCAACAAAACTAATTAAATCAAATGAAAGTCAAATGCATTCTAAAAAGCTAATTGAATCAAATGAAAGTCAAACACCTTCAAACAAAGATTTTTGAATAAAATCAAAGTCAAATGCTTTAAACAAAGCTAATTGAATCAAATGAAAGTCAAATGCATTCTACAAAGCTAATTGAATCAAATGAAAGTTAAACACAATCAAACAAAGCTAATGGAATTAAATGCTAGTCAAACACAATTAAACAAAGCTTTTTGAATCATATGAAAGTCAAATGCTTTCAACAAAGCTAATTGAATCAAATGAAAGTCAAATGCATTCTACAAAGATAATTGAATCAAATAATAGTTAAACACATTCAAAAAAAGCTTTTTGAATCAAATAAAAGTCAAATGCATTCAACAAAGCTAATTGAATCACATGAAAGTCAAATGCATTCTACAAAGCTAATTGAATGAAAAGAAAGTTAAACACAATCAAACAAAGCTAATTGAATCTAATGAAAGTCAAACACATTCAAACAAAGCTTTTTGAATCAAATGAAAGTCAAACACATTCAACAAAGTTAATTGAATCAAATGAAAGTCAAATGCATTCTACAGAGCTAATTGAATCAAATGAAAGTCAAACACATTCAAACAAAGCTAATTGAATCAAATGAAAGTCTAATGCATTGGACAAAGCTAATTGTATCAAATGAAAGTCAAACACAATTAAACAAAGCTTTTTGAATCAAATTAAAGTCAAATGCATTCAAAGATGCTATTTCAATCAAATGAAAGTCAAATGCATTGTACAAAGGTAATTGAATCAAATGAAGGTCAAACACAATCAAACAAAACGTTATGAATCATATGAAAGTCAAATACATTCAACAAAGCTAATTGAATCAAATGAAAGTCAAATGCATTCTACAAAGCTAATTGAATCAAATGAATGTCAAACACATTCAAACAAAGCTAATTGAATCAAATGAAAGTCAAATGCATTCGACAAAGCTGATTGAATCAAGTTAAAGTCAAACACGTTCAAACAAAGCTTTTTGAATCATATGAAAGTCAAATACATTCAACAAAGCTAATTGAATCAAACGAAAGTCAAATGCATTCTACAAAGCTAATTGAATCAAATGAAAGTCAAACACATTTAAACAAAGCTAATTGAATCAAATGAAAGTTAAACACATTCAAACAAAGCCTTTTGAATCAAATGAAAGTCAAATGCATTCAACAAAACTAATTAAATCAAATGAAAGTCAAATGCATTCTAAAAAGCTAATTGAATCAAATGAAAGTCAAACACCTTCAAACAAAGATTTTTGAATAAAATCAAAGTCAAATGCTTTAAACAAAGCTAATTGAATCAAATGAAAGTCAAATGCATTCTACAAAGCTAATTGAATCAAATGAAAGTTAAACACAATCAAACAAAGCTAATGGAATTAAATGCTAGTCAAACACAATTAAACAAAGCTTTTTGAATCATATGAAAGTCAAATGCTTTCAACAAAGCTAATTGAATCAAATGAAAGTCAAATGCATTCTACAAAGATAATTGAATCAAATAATAGTTAAACACATTCAAAAAAAGCTTTTTGAATCAAATAAAAGTCAAATGCATTCAACAAAGCTAATTGAATCACATGAAAGTCAAATGCATTCTACAAAGCTAATTGAATGAAAAGAAAGTTAAACACAATCAAACAAAGCTAATTGAATCTAATGAAAGTCAAACACATTCAAACAAAGCTTTTTGAATCAAATGAAAGTCAAACACATTCAACAAAGTTAATTGAATCAAATGAAAGTCAAATGCATTCTACAGAGCTAATTGAATCAAATGAAAGTCAAACACATTCAAACAAAGCTAATTGAATCAAATGAAAGTCTAATGCATTGGACAAAGCTAATTGTATCAAATGAAAGTCAAACACAATTAAACAAAGCTTTTTGAATCAAATTAAAGTCAAATGCATTCAAAGATGCTATTTCAATCAAATGAAAGTCAAATGCATTGTACAAAGGTAATTGAATCAAATGAAGGTCAAACACAATCAAACAAAACGTTATGAATCATATGAAAGTCAAATACATTCAACAAAGCTAATTGAATCAAATGAAAGTCAAATGCATTCTACAAAGCTAATTGAATCAAATGAATGTCAAACACATTCAAACAAAGCTAATTGAATCAAATGAAAGTCAAATGCATTCGACAAAGCTGATTGAATCAAGTTAAAGTCAAACACGTTCAAACAAAGCTTTTTGAATCATATGAAAGTCAAATACATTCAACAAAGCTAATTGAATCAAACGAAAGTCAAATGCATTCTACAAAGCTAATTGAATCAAATGAAAGTCAAACACATTTAAACAAAGCTAATTGAATCAAATGAAAGTTAAACACATTCAAACAAAGCCTTTTGAATCAAATGAAAGTCAAATGCATTCAACAAAACTAATTAAATCAAATGAAAGTCAAATGCATTCTAAAAAGCTAATTGAATCAAATGAAAGTCAAACACCTTCAAACAAAGATTTTTGAATAAAATCAAAGTCAAATGCTTTAAACAAAGCTAATTGAATCAAATGAAAGTCAAATGCATTCTACAAAGCTAATTGAATCAAATGAAAGTTAAACACAATCAAACAAAGCTAATGGAATTAAATGCTAGTCAAACACAATTAAACAAAGCTTTTTGAATCATATGAAAGTCAAATGCTTTCAACAAAGCTAATTGAATCAAATGAAAGTCAAATGCATTCTACAAAGATAATTGAATCAAATAATAGTTAAACACATTCAAAAAAAGCTTTTTGAATCAAATAAAAGTCAAATGCATTCAACAAAGCTAATTGAATCACATGAAAGTCAAATGCATTCTACAAAGCTAATTGAATGAAAAGAAAGTTAAACACAATCAAACAAAGCTAATTGAATCTAATGAAAGTCAAACACATTCAAACAAAGCTTTTTGAATCAAATGAAAGTCAAACACATTCAACAAAGTTAATTGAATCAAATGAAAGTCAAATGCATTCTACAGAGCTAATTGAATCAAATGAAAGTCAAACACATTCAAACAAAGCTAATTGAATCAAATGAAAGTCTAATGCATTGGACAAAGCTAATTGTATCAAATGAAAGTCAAACACAATTAAACAAAGCTTTTTGAATCAAATTAAAGTCAAATGCATTCAAAGATGCTATTTCAATCAAATGAAAGTCAAATGCATTGTACAAAGGTAATTGAATCAAATGAAGGTCAAACACAATCAAACAAAACGTTATGAATCATATGAAAGTCAAATACATTCAACAAAGCTAATTGAATCAAATGAAAGTCAAATGCATTCTACAAAGCTAATTGAATCAAATGAATGTCAAACACATTCAAACAAAGCTAATTGAATCAAATGAAAGTCAAATGCATTCGACAAAGCTGATTGAATCAAGTTAAAGTCAAACACGTTCAAACAAAGCTTTTTGAATCATATGAAAGTCAAATACATTCAACAAAGCTAATTGAATCAAACGAAAATCAAATGCATTCTACAAAGCTAATTGAATCAAATGAAAGTCAAACACATTTAAACAAAGCTAATTAAATCAAATGAAAGTTAAACACATTCAAACAAAGCCTTTTGAATCAAATGAAAGTCAAATGCATTCAACAAAACTAATTAAATCAAATGAAAGTCAAATGCATTCTAAAAAGCTAATTGAATCAAATGAAAGTCAAACACCTTCAAACAAAGATTTTTGAATAAAATCAAAGTCAAATGCTTTAAACAAAGCTAATTGAATCAAATGAAAGTCAAATGCATTCTACAAAGCTAATTGAATCAAATGAAAGTTAAACACAATCAAACAAAGCTAATGGAATTAAATGCTAGTCAAACACAATTAAACAAAGCTTTTTGAATCATATGAAAGTCAAATGCTTTCAACAAAGCTAATTGAATCAAATGAAAGTCAAATGCATTCTACAAAGATAATTGAATCAAATAATAGTTAAACACATTCAAAAAAAGCTTTTTGAATCAAATAAAAGTCAAATGCATTCAACAAAGCTAATTGAATCACATGAAAGTCAAATGCATTCTACAAAGCTAATTGAATGAAAAGAAAGTTAAACACAATCAAACAAAGCTAATTGAATCTAATGAAAGTCAAACACATTCAAACAAAGCTTTTTGAATCAAATGAAAGTCAAACACATTCAACAAAGTTAATTGAATCAAATGAAAGTCAAATGCATTCTACAAAGCTAATTGAATCAAATGAAAGTCAAACACATTCAAAAAAAGCTAATTGAATCAAATGAAAGTCTAATGCATTGGACAAAGCTAATTGTATCAAATGAAAGTCAAACACAATTAAACAAAGCTTTTTGAATCAAATTAAAGTCAAATGCATTCAAAGATGCTATTTCAATCAAATGAAAGTCAAATGCATTGTACAAAGGTAATTGAATCAAATGAAGGTCAAACACAATCAAACAAAACGTTATGAATCATATGAAAGTCAAATACATTCAACAAAGCTAATTGAATCAAATGAAAGTCAAATGCATTCTACAAAGCTAATTGAATCAAATGAATGTCAAACACATTCAAACAAAGCTAATTGAATCAAATGAAAGTCAAATGCATTCGACAAAGCTGATTGAATCAAGTAAAAGTCAAACACGTTCAAACAAAGCTTTTTGAATCATATGAAAGTCAAATACATTCAACAAAGCTAATTGAATCAAACGAAAATCAAATGCATTCTACAAAGCTAATTGAATCAAATGAAAGTCAAACACATTTAAACAAAGCTAATTGAATCAAATGAAAGTTAAACACATTCAAACAAAGCCTTTTGAATCAAATGAAAGTCAAATGCATTCAACAAAACTAATTAAATCAAATGAAAGTCAAATGCATTCTAAAAAGCTAATTGAATCAAAGGAAAGTCAAACACCTTCAAACAAAGATTTTTGAATAAAATCAAAGTCAAATGCTTTAAACAAAGCTAATTGAATCAAATGAAAGTCAAATGCATTCTACAAAGCTAATTGAATCAAATGAAAGTTAAACACAATCAAACAAAGCTAATGGAATTAAATGCTAGTCAAACCCAATTAAACAAAGCTTTTTGAATCATATGAAAGTCAAATGCTTTCAACAAAGCTAATTGAATCAAATGAAAGTCAAATGCATTCTACAAAGATAATTGAATCAAATAATAGTTAAACACATTCAAAAAAAGTTTTTTGAATCAAATAAAAGTCAAATGCGTTCAACAAAGCTAATTGAATCACATGAAAGTCAAATGCATTCTACAAAGCTAATTGAATGAAAAGAAAGTTAAACACAATCAAACAAAGCTAATTGAATCTAATGAAAGTCAAACACATTCAAACAAAGCTTTTTGAATCAAATGAAAGTCAAACACATTCAACAAAGTTAATTGAATCAAATGAATGTCAAATGCATTCTACAAAGCTAATTGAATCAAATGAAAGTCAAACACATTCAAACAAAGCTAATTGAATCAAATGAAAGTCTAGTGCATTGGACAAAGCTAATTGTATCAAATGAAAGTCAAACACAATTAAACAAAGCTTTTTGAATAAAATTAAAGTCAAATGCATTCAAAGATGCTATTTCAATCAAATGAAAGTCAAATGCATTGTACAAAGCTAATTGAATAAAAGAAGGTCAAATACAATCAAACAAATTGTTATGAATCATGTGAAAGTCAAATACATTCAACAAAGCTAATTGAATCAAATGAAAGTCAAATGCATTCTACAAAGCTAATTGAATCAAATGAATGTCAAACACATTCAAACAAAGCTAATTGAATCAAATGAAAGTCAAATGCATTCGACAAAGCTGATTGAATCAAGTTAAAGTCAAACACGTTCAAACAAAGCTTTTTGAATCATATGAAAGTCAAATACATTCAACAAAGCTAATTGAATCAAACGAAAGTCAAATGCATTCTAAAAAGCTAATTGAATCAAATGAAAGTCAAACACCTTCAAACAAAGATTTTTGAATAAAATCAAAGTCAAATGCTTTAAACAAAGCTAATTGAATCAAATGAAAGTCAAATGCATTCTACAAAGCTAATTGAATCAAATGAAAGTTAAACACAATCAAACAAAGCTAATGGAATTAAATGCTAGTCAAACACAATTAAACAAAGCTTTTTGAATCATATGAAAGTCAAATGCTTTCAACAAAGCTAATTGAATCAAATGAAAGTCAAATGCATTCTACAAAGATAATTGAATCAAATAATAGTTAAACACATTCAAAAAAAGCTTTTTGAATCAAATAAAAGTCAAATGCATTCAACAAAGCTAATTGAATCACATGAAAGTCAAATGCATTCTACAAAGCTAATTGAATGAAAAGAAAGTTAAACACAATCAAACAAAGCTAATTGAATCTAATGAAAGTCAAACACATTCAAACAAAGCTTTTTGAATCAAATGAAAGTCAAACACATTCAACAAAGTTAATTGAATCAAATGAAAGTCAAATGCATTCTACAAAGCTAATTGAATCAAATGAAAGTCAAACACATTCAAACAAAGCTAATTGAATCAAATGAAAGTCTAATGCATTGGACAAAGCTAATTGTATCAAATGAAAGTCAAACACAATTAAACAAAGCTTTTTGAATCAAATTAAAGTCAAATGCATTCAAAGATGCTATTTCAATCAAATGAAAGTCAAATGCATTGTACAAAGGTAATTGAATCAAATGAAGGTCAAACACAATCAAACAAAACGTTATGAATCATATGAAAGTCAAATACATTCAACAAAGCTAATTGAATCAAATGAAAGTCAAATGCATTCTACAAAGCTAATTGAATCAAATGAATGTCAAACACATTCAAACAAAGCTAATTGAATCAAATGAAAGTCAAATGCATTCGACAAAGCTGATTGAATCAAGTTAAAGTCAAACACGTTCAAACAAAGCTTTTTGAATCATATGAAAGTCAAATACATTCAACAAAGCTAATTGAATCAAACGAAAGTCAAATGCATTCTACAAAGCTAATTGAATCAAATGAAAGTCAAACACATTTAAACAAAGCTAATTGAATCAAATGAAAGTTAAACACATTCAAACAAAGCCTTTTGAATCAAATGAAAGTCAAATGCATTCAACAAAACTAATTAAATCAAATGAAAGTCAAATGCGTTCTAAAAAGCTAATTGAATCAAATGAAAGTCAAACACCTTCAAACAAAGATTTTTGAATAAAATCAAAGTCAAATGCTTTAAACAAAGCTAATTGAATCAAATGAAAGTCAAATGCATTCTACAAAGCTAATTGAATCAAATGAATGTTAAACACAATCAAACAAAGCTAATGGAATTAAATGCTAGTCAAACACAATTAAACAAAGCTTTTTGAATCATATGAAAGTCAAATGCTTTCAACAAAGCTAATTGAATCAAATGAAAGTCAAATGCATTCTACAAAGATAATTGAATCAAATAATAGTTAAACACATTCAAAAAAAGCTTTTTGAATCAAATAAAAGTCAAATGCATTCAACAAAGCTAATTGAATCACATGAAAGTCAAATGCATTCTACAAAGCTAATTGAATGAAAAGAAAGTTAAACACAATCAAACAAAGCTAATTAAATCTAATGAAAGTCAAACACATTCAAACAAAGCTTTTTGAATCAAATGAAAGTCAAACACATTCAACAAAGTTAATTGAATCAAATGAAAGTCAAATGCATTCTACAAAGCTAATTGAATCAAATGAAAGTCAAACACATTCAAACAAAGCTAATTGAATCAAATGAAAGTCTAATGCATTGGACAAAGCTAATTGTATCAAATGAAAGTCAAACACAATTAAACAAAGCTTTTTGAATAAAATTAAAGTCAAATGCATTCAAAGATGCTATTTCAATCAAATGAAAGTCAAATGCATTGTACAAAGCTAATTGAATCAAAGAAGGTCAAACACAATCAAACAAATCGTTATGAATCATGTGAAAGTCAAATACATTCAACAAAGCTAATTGAATCAAATGAAAGTCTAATGCATTCTACAAAGCTAATTGAATCAAATGAATGTCAAACACATTCAAACAAAGCTAATTGAATCAAATGAAAGTCAAATGCATTCGACAAAGCTGATTGAATCAAGTTAAAGTCAAACACGTTCAAACAAAGCTTTTTGAATCATATGAAAGTCAAATACATTCAACAAAGCTAATTGAATCAAACGAAAGTCAAATGCATTCTACAAAGCTAATTGAATCAAATGAAAGTCAAACACATTTAAACAAAGCTAATTGAATCAAATGAAAGTTAAACACATTCAAACAAAGCCTTTTGAATCAAATGAAAGTCAAATGCATTCAACAAAACTAATTAAATCAAATGAAAGTCAAATGCATTCTAAAAAGCTAATTGAATCAAATGAAAGTCAAACACCTTCAAACAAAGATTTTTGAATAAAATCAAAGTCAAATGCTTTAAACAAAGCTAATTGAATCAAATGAAAGTCAAATGCATTCTACAAAGCTAATTGAATCAAATGAATGTTAAACACAATCAAACAAAGCTAATGGAATTAAATGCTAGTCAAACACAATTAAACAAAGCTTTTTGAATCATATGAAAGTCAAATGCTTTCAACAAAGCTAATTGAATCAAATGAAAGTCAAATGCATTCTACAAAGATAATTGAATCAAATAATAGTTAAACACATTCAAAAAAAGCTTTTTGAATCAAATAAAAGTCAAATGCATTCAAAAAGCTAATTGAATCAAATGAAAGTCTAATGCATTGGACAAAGCTAATTGTATCAAATGAAAGTCAAACACAATTAAACAAAGCTTTTTGAATCAAATTAAAGTCAAATGCATTCAAAGATGCTATTTCAATCAAATGAAAGTCAAATGCATTGTACAAAGGTAATTGAATCAAATGAAGGTCAAACACAATCAAACAAAACGTTATGAATCATATGAAAGTCAAATACATTCAACAAAGCTAATTGAATCAAATGAAAGTCAAATGCATTCTACAAAGCTAATTGAATCAAATGAATGTCAAACACATTCAAACAAAGCTAATTGAATCAAATGAAAGTCAAATGCATTCGACAAAGCTGATTGAATCAAGTAAAAGTCAAACACGTTCAAACAAAGCTTTTTGAATCATATGAAAGTCAAATACATTCAACAAAGCTAATTGAATCAAACGAAAATCAAATGCATTCTACAAAGCTAATTGAATCAAATGAAAGTCAAACACATTTAAACAAAGCTAATTGAATCAAATGAAAGTTAAACACATTCAAACAAAGCCTTTTGAATCAAATGAAAGTCAAATGCATTCAACAAAACTAATTAAATCAAATGAAAGTCAAATGCATTCTAAAAAGCTAATTGAATCAAATGAAAGTCAAACACCTTCAAACAAAGATTTTTGAATAAAATCAAAGTCAAATGCTTTAAACAAAGCTAAGTGAATCAAATGAAAGTCAAATGCATTCTACAAAGCTAATTGAATCAAATGAAAGTTAAACACAATCAAACAAAGCTAATGGAATTAAATGCTAGTCAAACACAATTAAACAAAGCTTTTTGAATCATATGAAAGTCAAATGCTTTCAACAAAGCTAATTGAATCAAATGAAAGTCAAATGCATTCTACAAAGATAATTGAATCAAATAATAGTTAAACACATTCAAAAAAAGTTTTTTGAATCAAATAAAAGTCAAATGCATTCAACAAAGCTAATTGAATCACATGAAAGTCAAATGCATTCTACAAAGCTAATTGAATGAAAAGAAAGTTAAACACAATCAAACAAAGCTAATTGAATCTAATGAAAGTCAAACACATTCAAACAAAGCTTTTTGAATCAAATGAAAGTCAAACACATTCAACAAAGTTAATTGAATCAAATGAAAGTCAAATGCATTCTACAAAGCTAATTGAATCAAATGAAAGTCAAACACATTCAAACAAAGCTAATTGAATCAAATGAAAGTCTAATGCATTGGACAAAGCTAATTGTATCAAATGAAAGTCAAACACAATTAAACAAAGCTTTTTGAATAAAATTAAAGTCAAATGCATTCAAAGATGCTATTTCAATCAAATGAAAGTCAAATGCATTGTACAAAGCTAATTGAATAAAAGAAGGTCAAACACAATCAAACAAATTGTTATGAATCATGTGAAAGTCAAATACATTCAACAAAGCTAATTGAATCAAATGAAAGTCAAATGCATTCTACAAAGCTAATTGAATCAAATGAATGTCAAACACATTCAAACAAAGCTAATTGAATCAAATGAAAGTCAAATGCATTCGACAAAGCTGATTGAACCAAGTTAAAGTCAAACACGTTCAAACAAAGCTTTTTGAATCATATGAAAGTCAAATACATTCAACAAAGCTAATTGAATCAAACGAAAGTCAAATGCATTCTAAAAAGCTAATTGAATCAAATGAAAGTCAAACACCTTCAAACAAAGATTTTTGAATAAAATCAAAGTCAAATGCTTTAAACAAAGCTAATTGAATCAAATGAAAGTCAAATGCATTCTACAAAGCTAATTGAATCAAATGAAAGTTAAACACAATCAAACAAAGCTAATGGAATTAAATGCTAGTCAAACACAATTAAACAAAGCTTTTTGAATCATATGAAAGTCAAATGCTTTCAACAAAGCTAATTGAATCAAATGAAAGTCAAATGCATTCTACAAAGATAATTGAATCAAATAATAGTTAAACACATTCAAAAAAAGCTTTTTGAATCAAATAAAAGTCAAATGCATTTAACAAAGCTAATTGAATCACATGAAAGTCAAATGCATTCTACAAAGCTAATTGAATGAAAAGAAAGTTAAACACAATCAAACAAAGCTAATTGAATCTAATGAAAGTCAAACACATTCAAACAAAGCTTTTTGAATCAAATGAAAGTCAAACACATTCAACAAAGTTAATTGAATCAAATGAAAGTCAAATGCATTCTACAAAGCTAATTGAATCAAATGAAAGTCAAACACATTCAAACAAAGCTAATTGTATCAAATGAAAGTCAAACACAATAAAACAAAGCTTTTTGAATCAAATTAAAGTCAAATGCATTCAAAGATGCTATTTCAATCAAATGAAAGTCAAATGCATTGTACAAAGCTAATTGAATCAAAGAAGGTCAAACACAATCAAACAAATCGTTATGAATCATGTGAAAGTCAAATACATTCAACAAAGCTAATTGAATCAAATGAAAGTCTAATGCATTCTACAAAGCTAATTGAATCAAATGAATGTCAAACACATTCAAACAAAGCTAATTGAATCAAATGAAAGTGAAATGCATTCGACAAAGCTGATTGAATCAAGTTAAAGTCAAACACGTTCAAACAAAGCTTTTTGAATCATATGAAAGTCAAATACATTCAACAAAGCTAATTGAATCAAACGAAAGTCAAATGCATTCTACAAAGCTAATTGAATCAAATGAAAGTCAAACACATTTAAACAAAGCTAATTGAATCAAATGAAAGTTAAACACATTCAAACAAAGCCTTTTGAATCAAATGAAAGTCAAATGCATTCAACAAAACTATTTAAATCAAATGAAAGTCAAATGCATTCTAAAAAGCTAATTGAATCAAATGAAAGTCAAATGCATTCGACAAAGCTGATTGAATCAAGTTAAAGTCAAACACGTTCAAACAAAGCTTTTTGAATCATATGAAAGTCAAATACATTCAACAAAGCTAATTGAATCAAACGAAAGTCAAATGCATTCTACAAAGCTAATTGAATCAAATGAAAGTCAAACACATTTAAACAAAGCTAATTGAATCAAATGAAAGTTAAACACATTCAAACAAAGCCTTTTGAATCAAATGAAAGTCAAATGCATTCAACAAAACTAATTAAATCAAATGAAAGTCAAATACATTCTAAAAAGCTAATTGAATCAAATGAAAGTCAAACACCTTCAAACAAAGATTTTTGAATAAAATCAAAGTCAAATGCTTTAAACAAAGCTAATTGAATCAAATGAAAGTCAAATGCATTCTACAAAGCTAATTGAATCAAATGAATGTTAAACACAATCAAACAAAGCTAATGGAATTAAATGCTAGTCAAACACAATTAAACAAAGCTTTTTGAATCATATGAAAGTCAAATGCTTTCAACAAAGCTAATTGAATCAAATGAAAGTCAAATGCATTCTACAAAGATAATTGAATCAAATAATAGTTAAACACATTCAAAAAAAGCTTTTTGAATCAAATAAAAGTCAAATGCATTCAACAAAGCTAATTGAATCACATGAAAGTCAAATGCATTCTACAAAGCTAATTGAATGAAAAGAAAGTTAAACACAATCAAACAAAGCTAATTGAATCTAATGAAAGTCAAACACATTCAAACAAAGCTTTTTGAATCAAATGAAAGTCAAACACATTCAACAAAGTTAATTGAATCAAATGAAAGTCAAATGCATTCTACAAAGCTAATTGAATCAAATGAAAGTCAAACACATTCAAACAAAGCTAATTGAATCAAATGAAAGTCTAATGCATTGGACAAAGCTAATTGTATCAAATGAAAGTCAAACACAATTAAACAAAGCTTTTTGAATAAAATTAAAGTCAAATGCATTCAAAGATGCTATTTCAATCAAATGAAAGTCAAATGCATTGTACAAAGCTAATTGAATCAAAGAAGGTCAAACACAATCAAACAAATCGTTATGAATCATGTGAAAGTCAAATACATTCAACAAAGCTAATTGAATCAAATGAAAGTCTAATGCATTCTACAAAGCTAATTGAATCAAATGAAGGTCAAACACAATCAAACAAAACGTTATGAATCATATGAAAGTCAAATACATTCAACAAAGCTAATTGAATCAAATGAAAGTCAAATGCATTCTACAAAGCTAATTGAATCAAATGAATGTCAAACACATTCAAACAAAGCTAATTGAATCAAATGAAAGTCAAATGCATTCGACAAAGCTGATTGAATCAAGTTAAAGTCAAACAAGTTCAAACAAAGCTTTTTGAATCATATGAAAGTCAAATACATTCAACAAAGCTAATTGAATCAAACGAAAGTCAAATGCATTCTACAAAGCTAATTGAATCAAATGAAAGTCAAACACATTTAAACAAAGCTAATTGAATCAAATGAAAGTTAAACACATTCAAACAAAGCCTTTTGAATCAAATGAAAGTCAAATGCATTCAACAAAACTAATTAAATCAAATGAAAGTCAAATGCATTCTAAAAAGCTAATTGAATCAAATGAAAGTCAAACACCTTCAAACAAAGATTTTTCAATAAAATCAAAGTCAAATGCTTTAAACAAAGCTAATTGAATCAAATGAAAGTCAAATGCATTCTACAAAGCTAATTGAATCAAATGAATGTTAAACACAATCAAACAAAGCTAATGGAATTAAATGCTAGTCAAACACAATTAAACAAAGCTTTTTGAATCATATGAAAGTCAAATGCTTTCAACAAAGCTAATTGAATCAAATGAAAGTCAAATGCATTCTACAAAGATAATTGAATCAAATAATAGTTAAACACATTCAAAAAAAGCTTTTTGAATCAAATAAAAGTCAAATGCATTCAACAAAGCTAATTGAATCACATGAAAGTCAAATGCATTCTACAAAGCTAATTGAATGAAAAGAAAGTTAAACACAATCAAACAAAGCTAATTGAATCTAATGAAAGTCAAACACATTCAAACAAAGCTTTTTGAATCAAATGAAAGTCAAACACATTCAACAAAGTTAATTGAATCAAATGAAAGTCAAATGCATTCTACAAAGCTAATTGAATCAAATGAAAGTCAAACACATTTAAACAAAGCTAATTGAATCAAATGAAAGTCTAATGCATTGGACAAAGCTAATTGTATCAAATGAAAGTCAAACACAATTAAACAAAGCTTTTTGAATCAAATTAAAGTCAAATGCATTCAAAGATGCTATTTCAATCAAATGAAAGTCAAATGCATTGTACAAAGGTAATTGAATCAAATGAAGGTCAAACACAATCAAACAAATTGTTATGAATCATGTGAAAGTAAAATACATTCAACAAAGCTAATTGAATCAAATGAAAGTCAAATGCATTCTACAAAGCTAATTGAATCAAATGAATGTCAAACACATTCAAACAAAGCTAATTGAATCAAATGAAAGTCAAATGCATTCGACAAAGCTGATTGAATCAAGTTAAAGTCAAACACGTTCAAACAAAGCTTTTTGAATCATATGAAAGTCAAATACATTCAACAAAGCTAATTGAATCAAACGAAAGTCAAATGCATTCTAAAAAGCTAATTGAATCAAATGAAAGTGAAACACCTTCAAACAAAGATTTTTGAATAAAATCAAAGTCAAATGCTTTAAACAAAGCTAATTGAATCAAATGAAAGTCAAATGCATTCTACAAAGCTAATTGAATCAAATGAAAGTTAAACACAATCAAACAAAGCTAATGGAATTAAATGCTAGTCAAACACAATTAAACAAAGCTTTTTGAATCATATGAAAGTCAAATGCTTTCAACAAAGCTAATTGAATCAAATGAAAGTCAAATGCATTCTACAAAGATAATTGAATTAAATAATAGTTAAACACATTCAAAAAAAGCTTTTTGAATCAAATAAAAGTCAAATGCATTCAACAAAGCTAATTGAATCACATGAAAGTCAAATGCATTCTACAAAGCTAATTGAATGAAAAGAAAGTTAAACACAATCAAACAAAGCTAATTGAATCAAATGAAAGTCAAACACATTCAACAAAGTTAATTGAATCAAATGAAAGTCAAATGCATTCTACAAAGCTAATTGAATCAAATGAAAGTCAAACACATTCAAACAAAGCTAATTGAATCAAATGAAAGTCTAATGCATTGGACAAAGCTAATTGTATCAAATGAAAGTCAAACACAATTAAACAAAGCTTTTTGAATCAAATTAAAGTCAAATGCATTCAAAGATGCTATTTCAATCAAATGAAAGTCAAATGCATTGTACAAAGGTAATTGAATCAAATGAAGGTCAAACACAATCAAACAAAACGTTATGAATCATATGAAAGTCAAATACATTCAACAAAGCTAATTGAATCAAATGAAAGTCAAATGCATTCTACAAAGCTAATTGAATCAAATGAATGTCAAACACATTCAAACAAAGCTAATTGAATCAAATGAAAGTCAAATGCATTCGACAAAGCTGATTGAATCAAGTTAAAGTCAAACATGTTCAAACAAAGCTTTTTGAATCATATGAAAGTCAAATACATTCAACAAAGCTAATTGAATCAAACGAAAGTCAAATGCATTCTACAAAGCTAATTGAATCAAATGAAAGTCAAACACATTTAAACAAAGCTAATTGAATCAAATGAAAGTTGAACACATTCAAACAAAGCCTTTTGAATCAAATGAAAGTCAAATGCATTCAACAAAACTAATTAAATCAAATGAAAGTCAAATGCATTCTAAAAAGCTAATTGAATCAAATGAAAGTCAAACACCTTCAAACAAAGATTTTTGAATAAAATCAAAGTCAAATGCTTTAAACAAAGCTAATTGAATCAAATGAAAGTCAAATGCATTCTACAAAGCTAATTGAATCAAATGAAAGTTAAACACAATCAAACAAAGCTAATGGAATTAAATGCTAGTCAAACACAATTAAACAAAGCTTTTTGAATCATATGAAAGTCAAATGCTTTCAACAAAGCTAATTGAATCAAATGAAAGTCAAATGCATTCTACAAAGATAATTGAATCAAATAATAGTTAAACACATTCAAAAAAAGCTTTTTGAATCAAATAAAAGTCAAATGCATTCAACAAAGCTAATTGAATCACATGAAAGTCAAATGCATTCTACAAAGCTAATTGAATGAAAAGAAAGTTAAACACAATCAAACAAAGCTAATTGAATCTAATGAAAGTCAAACACATTCAAACAAAGCTTTTTGAATCAAATGAAAGTCAAACACATTCAACAAAGTAAATTGAATCAAATGAAAGTCAAATGCATTCTACAAAGCTAATTGAATCAAATGAAAGTCAAACACATTCAAACAAAGCTAATTGAATCAAATGAAAGTCTAATGCATTGGACAAAGCTAATTGTATCAAATGAAAGTCAAACACAATTAAACAAAGCTTTTTGAATCAAATTAAAGTCAAATGCATTCAAAGATGCTATTTCAATCAAATGAAAGTCAAATGCATTGTACAAAGGTAATTGAATCAAATGAAGGTCAAACACAATCAAACAAAACGTTATGAATCATATGAAAGTCAAATACATTCAACAAAGCTAATTGAATCAAATGAAAGTCAAATGCATTCTACAAAGCTAATTGATTCAAATGAATGTCAAACACATTCAAACAAAGCTAATTGAATCAAATGAAAGTCAAATGCATTCGACAAAGCTGATTGAATCAAGTAAAAGTCAAACACGTTCAAACAAAGCTTTTTGAATCATATGAAAGTCAAATACATTCAACAAAGCTAATTGAATCAAACGAAAATCAAATGCATTCTACAAAGCTAATTGAATCAAATGAAAGTCAAACACATTTAAACAAAGCTAATTGAATCAAATGAAAGTTAAACACATTCAAACAAAGCCTTTTAAATCAAATGAAAGTCAAATGCATTCAACAAAACTAATTAAATCAAATGAAAGTCAAATGCATTCTAAAAAGCTAATTGAATCAAATGAAAGTCAAACACCTTCAAACAAAGATTTTTGAATAAAATCAAAGTCAAATGCTTTAAACAAAGCTAATTGAATCAAATGAAAGTCAAATGCATTCTACAAAGCTAATTGAATCAAATGAAAGTTAAACACAATCAAACAAAGCTAATGGAATTAAATGCTAGTCAAACACAATTAAACAAAGCTTTTTGAATCATATGAAAGTCAAATGCTTTCAACAAAGCTAATTGAATCAAATGAAAGTCAAATGCATTCTACAAAGATAATTGAATCAAATAATAGTTAAACACATTCAAAAAAAGCTTTTTGAATCAAATAAAAGTCAAATGCATTCAACAAAGCTAATTGAATCACATGAAAGTCAAATGCATTCTACAAAGCTAATTGAATGAAAAGAAAGTTAAACACAATCAAACAAAGCTAATTGAATCTAATGAAAGTCAAACACATTCAAACAAAGCTTTTTGAATCAAATGAAAGTCAAACACATTCAACAAAGTTAATTGAATCAAATGAAAGTCAAATGCATTCTACAAAGCTAATTGAATCAAATGAAAGTCAAACACATTCAAACAAAGCTAATTGAATCAAATGAAAGTCTAATGCATTGGACAAAGCTAATTGTATCAAATGAAAGTCAAACACAATTAAACAAAGCTTTTTGAATCAAATTAAAGTCAAATGCATTCAAAGATGCTATTTCAATCAAATGAAAGTCAAATGCATTGTACAAAGGTAATTGAATCAAATGAAGGTCAAACACAATCAAACAAATTGTTATGAATCATGTGAAAGTAAAATACATTCAACAAAGCTAATTGAATCAAATGAAAGTCAAATGCATTCTACAAAGCTAATTGAATCAAATGAATGTCAAACACATTCAAACAAAGCTAATTGAATCAAATGAAAGTCAAATGCATTCGACAAAGCTGATTGAATCAAGTTAAAGTCAAACACGTTCAAACAAAGCTTTTTGAATCATATGAAAGTCAAATACATTCAACAAAGCTAATTGAATCAAACGAAAGTCAAATGCATTCTAAAAAGCTAATTGAATCAAATGAAAGTCAAACACCTTCAAACAAAGATTTTTGAATAAAATCAAAGTCAAATGCTTTAAACAAAGCTAATTGAATCAAATGAAAGTCAAATGCATTCTACAAAGCTAATTGAATCAAATGAAAGTTAAACACAATCAAACAAAGCTAATGGAATTAAATGCTAGTCAAACACAATTAAACAAAGCTTTTTGAATCATATGAAAGTCAAATGCTTTCAACAAAGCTAATTGAATCAAATGAAAGTCAAATGCATTCTACAAAGATAATTGAATCAAATAATAGTTAAACACATTCAAAAAAAGCTTTTTGAATCAAATAAAAGTCAAATGCATTCAACAAAGCTAATTGAATCACATGAAAGTCAAATGCATTCTACAAAGCTAATTGAATGAAAAGAAAGTTAAACACAATCAAACAAAGCTAATTGAATCAAATGAAAGTCAAACACATTCAACAAAGTTAATTGAATCAAATGAAAGTCAAATGCATTCTACAAAGCTAATTGAATCAAATGAAAGTCAAACACATTCAAACAAAGCTAATTAAATCAAATGAAAGTCTAATGCATTGGACAAAGCTAATTGTATCAAATGAAAGTCAAACACAATTAAACAAAGCTTTTTGAATCAAATTAAAGTCAAATGCATTCAAAGATGCTATTTCAATCAAATGAAAGTCAAATGCATTGTACAAAGGTAATTGAATCAAATGAAGGTCAAACACAATCAAACAAAACGTTATGAATCATATGAAAGTCAAATACATTCAACAAAGCTAATTGAATCAAATGAAAGTCAAATGCATTCTACAAAGCTAATTGAATCAAATGAATGTCAAACACATTCAAACAAAGCTAATTGAATCAAATGAAAGTCAAATGCATTCGACAAAGCTGATTGAATCAAGTTAAAGTCAAACATGTTCAAACAAAGCTTTTTGAATCATATGAAAGTCAAATACATTCAACAAAGCTAATTGAATCAAACGAAAGTCAAATGCATTCTACAAAGCTAATTGACCAATATGGTCAAGGTTCTAATGTTCAAGACATCCAAGAATATTTGCCCAAAACGTGTGTTTTGATAATTGAAGTGACTTGTGTTTAGTTCACTTTGTTTTCCAAATTTGAGTATCCGAATTTGAAGAGTGTTAGTTTTGGTGAGAGTTCCCAAGATTAAAACTTGTAGTTTACGATTTGGTGAGAGTTCCCTTATCTAAACTATCCCAAGCAAACGAGTGAGAGTTCCTCTTTGCTATATCCTTAGCTTAGGGTGAGTGTTCCCCTAACTAAACTGATCTCGTGACAATTGAAACTTAAAATCATTTGACCTTCTGTTTAACTTATCATTATTGTAACAAGGTTTCTCATCTTGTTTACACATCATTTGGCGCGTCAGGTAGGGGGAAAATTTTCTTAAATTTTTCCAAAGGGGTCGAATACCTACATACCATGGGAGAGAATCCAGACCTGAGGACAGCATTGGAAGCTCTTAATCGATCCATTGCTAGTCAGGAAAGGTTGGCCGAAACCAATGCCAATCTACAAGGAAATCTTGCTGCCTTGATGGCAAGGCTCATGAACGAGCAAGACAGGAGAGATCAAGGTGAAGAACCTCCACCTAGGAGGGAAGATAGGAGTCTCAAAGTGGACGTTCCTGCCTTTGATGGGACACTTGATCCAGAGAAGTACTTGGAGTGGGAGAAATCCTTGGAAAGATACTTTGATTACAAGGACATCCATGAGACGGTTCAACAGTACAAGATAGCCAAAGTCAAACTGAAGGGCTATGGTGACAATTGGTTGCAAGGAGAACAAAGAGGGCGTACCCTTAGGGGTAAGGCTCACATTTCCACCTGGGAAAAGCTGAAGAAAAGAATGAGAGATCGTTTCATTCCCCACAATTACAAGCAAGATCAGTATGTGAAGTGGAGTACGCTACAACAAAATGGCGACTCAGTGGAAGACTATATCAAAGAGTTTGATAGGCTTGCCATTGTGTGTGAGGTGACTGAAAATGAAGAACTGAAATTGGGACGTTTTGTAGCTGGGTTGGATCAAGAGTTACAAGACAAACTTGAAGGTTACACTAACCTCACGTTTGTGGAAGCTTGCAAACTGGTGACAAAGTTTGATGCGAAAAGGAAAAAGAAGAAAGCACCTACCACCACTCCAGTGGTACGTAAACCACCCTTCACCTCGAAGGAGGGTTCTTCTTTTAACAAGTCTAATGAGCCATCTAAGAAGAACACGAAAGACTTCAAGCTTAGTGACATTGTATGTTACAAGTGTGGAGGTAGAGGACATTATAAAAAAGATTGTCCTAATTCAAGAGCCTTAACCATGCAAGAGGTTAAACTCATAGCCACCCAAAGCATCAATTGGGAGGAATTTGAGTCTGAAGAAGAGAAGGACGTGACTCCGCATGAAAAGAATGAGGAGGAGGACCATTGCTATCCTGAGATAGAGGACAAAACGAACTTGGTGGTTAGGAGAGCATTGCAAGCTCGTGTGGAGGAACCTTTGGCGCCACAAAGGCAACACATTTTCATCACCAAATGTAAAGTTGGTGACGAGGTATGTGATTTAATTATTGATGGGGGCAGTGAGGCTAATACTGTGTCGAAAACTGTAGTGTCTAGACTGGGGCTTACCACCACTAATCATCCACATCCTTACAAATTGAGTTGGTTAGATTCTAATGCTAGTACTGGGGTTAGAAAGCAATGCATGGTGAATTTTTCGATTGGTTCATATCATGATCGTCAATTATGTGATGTTGTTTTAATGGATGCTTGTCATATTCTTCTTGGTAGACCTTGGCAATCTGATAAAAAATCCATTCATGATGGGTACCATAACACTTACACTATCACTCACCAAGGGAAACAAAAGAAATTGCACCCTTTACCACCCCCACGGTTTTCACAACCACAAAAATCACAAATTTCTTTATTGTCTTGTAAAGAATTTGAGAGGGAGTTTGAAGGTGAGGGAGAGATATTCATGTTGTACTCTAAAGAAATCCAAGAATATTTGCCCAAAACGTGTGTTTTGATAATTGAAGTGACTTGTGTTTAGTTCACTTTGTTTTCCAAATTTGAGTATCCGAATTTGAAGAGTGTTAGTTTTGGTGAGAGTTCCCAAGATTAAAACTTGTAGTTTACGATTTGGTGAGAGTTCCCTTATCTAAACTATCCCAAGCAAACGAGTGAGAGTTCCTCTTTGCTATATCCTTAGCTTAGGGTGAGTGTTCCCCTAACTAAACTGATCTCGTGACAATTGAAACTTAAAATCATTTGACCTTCTGTTTAACTTATCATTATTGTAACAAGGTTTCTCATCTTGTTTACACAGATGACCAATATGGTCAAGGTTCTAATGTTCAAGACATCCAAGAATATTTGCCCAAAACGTGTGTTTTGATAATTGAAGTGACTTGTGTTTAGTTCACTTTGTTTTCCAAATTTGAGTATCCGAATTTGAAGAGTGTTAGTTTTGGTGAGAGTTCCCAAGATTAAAACTTGTAGTTTACGATTTCGTGAGAGTTCCCTTATCTAAACTATCCCAAGCAAACGAGTGAGAGTTCCTCTTTGCTATATCCTTAGCTTAGGGTGAGTGTTCCCCTAACTAAACTGATCTCGTGACAATTGAAACTTAAAATCATTTGACCTTCTGTTTAACTTATCATTATTGTAACAAGGTTTCTCATCTTGTTTACACATCATTTGGCGCGTCAGGTAGGGGGAAAATTTTCTTAAATTTTTCCAAAGGGGTCGAATACCTACATACCATGGGAGAGAATCCAGACCTGAGGACAGCATTGGAAGCTCTTAATCGATCCATTGCTAGTCAGGAAAGGTTGGCCGAAACCAATGCCAATCTACAAGGAAATCTTGCTGCCTTGATGGCAAGGCTCATGAACGAGCAAGACAGGAGAGATCAAGGTGAAGAACCTCCACCTAGGAGGGAAGATAGGAGTCTCAAAGTGGACGTTCCTGCCTTTGATGGGACACTTGATCCAGAGAAGTACTTGGAGTGGGAGAAATCCTTGGAAAGATACTTTGATTACAAGGACATCCATGAGACGGTTCAACAGTACAAGATAGCCAAAGTCAAACTGAAGGGCTATGGTGACAATTGGTTGCAAGGAGAACAAAGAGGGCGTACCCTTAGGGGTAAGGCTCACATTTCCACCTGGGAAAAGCTGAAGAAAAGAATGAGAGATCGTTTCATTCCCCACAATTACAAGCAAGATCAGTATGTGAAGTGGAGTACGCTACAACAAAATGGCGACTCAGTGGAAGACTATATCAAAGAGTTTGATAGGCTTGCCATTGTGTGTGAGGTGACTGAAAATGAAGAACTGAAATTGGGACGTTTTGTAGCTGGGTTGGATCAAGAGTTACAAGACGAACTTGAAGGTTACACTAACCTCACGTTTGTGGAAGCTTGCAAACTGGTGACAAAGTTTGATGCGAAAAGGAAAAAGAAGAAAGCACCTACCACCACTCCAGTGGTACGTAAACCACCCTTCACCTCGAAGGAGGGTTCTTCTTTTAACAAGTCTAATGAGCCATCTAAGAAGAACACGAAAGACTTCAAGCTTAGTGGCATTGTATGTTACAAGTGTGGAGGTAGAGGACATTATAAAAAAGATTGTCCTAATTCAAGAGCCTTAACCATGCAAGAGGTTAAACTCATAGCCACCCAAAGCATCAATTGGGAGGAATTTGAGTCTGAAGAAGAGAAGGACGTGACTCCGCATGAAAAGAATGAGGAGGAGGACCTGATGTGTAAACAAGATGAGAAACCTTGTTACAATAATGATAAGTTAAACAGAAGGTCAAATGATTTTAAGTTTCAATTGTCACGAGATCAGTTTAGTTAGGGGAACACTCACCCTAAGCTAAGGATATAGCAAAGAGGAACTCTCACTCGTTTGCTTGGGATAGTTTAGATAAGGGAACTCTCACCAAATCGTAAACTACAAGTTTTAATCTTGGGAACTCTCACCAAAACTAACACTCTTCAAATTCGGATACTCAAATTTGGAAAACAAAGTGAACTAAACACAAGTCACTTCAATTATCAAAACACACGTTTTGGGCAAATATTCTTGGATGTCTTTTCATTCATTCAAAGTATGCTATTTATAGCATCCATACAACCTTTTCACTTGCCTACTTTAATTAACAAAAAGAAATAAACAAAACGAAATTAACTAAGGAAATAAGTGGTTAATACACGCCCCACTTAACTTCATTACAAACATAATTAAACTAATTTAAAAGAACTAAAACCTAGGCTTGAAACAAGGGAAAATAATCAGTCAAAATAGCATCCAAAGAGCATCTCCCACACGCCCAAAACAGCTACTCTTTCAAGTCTTCGTAACTCCCATTTCAAAGCCTTGATTCACGCCTTTTATTCAAACTTTGTAACTCCTATTTTAATGCCTTTATTCTAGCAACAATATCCACACGTAACCCCCAAGTAATGAGGTGCAATGTTCAGCCAACAAACGCCCATTAAATGCCATGAATCATGCCACTTTAATCAGCCCAAGTAACTCACAAACGGCTAGCATGAAATACGCCCAAACTGTCACCAATTTAACTTGTAACCGACGCTTATTAAACGTGCATTTGGAGCTTGGAAAACCGTCACTTGCTAGATACTTCCTACAAGGTTAATTACACTAAGTGAAGTGCAACCCCTTGTAAAAACTTTCGGACCAAAACCGTGCAACGGACTAAAGAATGACTTGGACAGAAATAATTCCCTTGCATTGTCTTGAACTTGGACCTCAAGGCCTTGACCACTTGGATCGTCTTGAACATTAGAACCTTGACCATATTGGTCATCCTCCTCTTCTTCAGAAGGAATTTGATGTGTAAACAAGATGAGAAACCTTGTTACAATAATGATAAGTTAAACAGAAGGTCAAATGATTTTAAGTTTCAATTGTCACGAGATCAGTTTAGTTAGGGGAACACTCACCCTAAGCTAAGGATATAGCAAAGAGGAACTCTCACTCGTTTGCTTGGGATAGTTTAGATAAGGGAACTCTCACCAAATCGTAAACTACAAGTTTTAATCTTGGGAACTCTCACCAAAACTAACACTCTTCAAATTCGGATACTCAAATTTGGAAAACAAAGTGAACTAAACACAAGTCACTTCAATTATCAAAACACACGTTTTGGGCAAATATTCTTGGATGTCTTTTCATTCATTCAAAGTATGCTATTTATAGCATCCATACAACCTTTTCACTTGCCTACTTTAATTAACAAAAAGAAATAAACAAAACGAAATTAACTAAGGAAATAAGTGGTTAATACACGCCCCACTTAACTCCATTACAAACATAATTAAACTAATTTAAAAGAACTAAAACCTAGGCTTGAAACAAGGGAAAATAATCAGTCAAAATAGCATCCAAAGAGCATCTCCCACACGCCCAAAACAGCTACTCTTTCAAGTCTTCGTAACTCCCATTTCAAAGCCTTGGTTCACGCCTTTTATTCAAACTTTGTAACTCCTATTTTAATGCCTTTATTCTAGCAACAATATCCACACGTAACCCCCAAGTAATGAGGTGCAATGTTCAGCCAACAAACGCCCATTAAATGCCATGAATCATGCCACTTTAATCAGCCCAAGTAACTCACAAACGGCTAGCATGAAATACGCCCAAACTGTCACCAATTTAACTTGTAACCGACGCTTATTAAACGTGCATTTGGAGCTTGGAAAACCGTCACTTGCTAGATACTTCCTACAAGGTTAATTACACTAAGTGAAGTGCAACCCCTTGTAAAAACTTTCGGACCAAAACCGTGCAACGGACTAAAGAATGACTTGGACAGAAATAATTCCCTTGCATTGTCTTGAACTTGGACCTCAAGGCCTTGACCACTTGGATCGTCTTGAACATTAGAACCTTGACCATATTGGTCATCCTCCTCTTCTTCAGAAGGAATTGCCCTCAATTCGTCATCATCAAAGTAAGGAGCAAGGTCACCAACGTTGAATGTGCTTGAGACACCAAATTGGCCCCCCAAATCAACCTTGTATGCATTGTCGTTGATCTTTTCCACGATTTCAAAGGGTCCTTCGGCTCTTGGCATAAGCTTGTTCTTTCTTTTGCTAGGAAACCTCTCTTTTCTCATGTAAATCCACACCAAGTCACCAACTTCAAATTGCTTCACGTTTTTCACCCTCTTGTTTGCTTGTTTCTTGTAGACTTCATTTGCTTTCTCAATGTTCTTCCTAACTTCCTTGTGTATCTTCAACATGAACTCGGCTTGTTCCTTAGCTCCACCATGAACGAATTTGTCTTGTGGCAAAGCTATGAGATCAATAGGAACATAAGGATTGACACCATAGATCACTTCAAAAGGAGAGTATTTTGTAGTAGAACTAGGAGTTCGATTGTAAGCAAACTCGGCATGAGCTAGCTTGACATCCCAATCCTTAGCACTCTTACTAACCAAGGTCCTAAGCAAAGAACCAAGTATTCTATTCACCACTTCAGTTTGACCATCGGTTTGTGGATGATGTGATGTAGAAAACAGTAACTTTGTTCCCATTAGACGCCATATTGATTTCCAAAAATGACTAAGGAACTTTGTATCACGATCGGACACAATGGTACGTGGCACCCCATGAAAACGAACCACTTCTTCAAAATATAACTTAGCCACTTTCATAGCATCTTCGGTCTTATGACAAGGAATGAAATGAGCCATTTTCGAAAACCGATCAACAACCACCATGATTGAGTCTTTACCCCTTTGAGTTCTGGGTAAAGCCACAATGAAATCCATGCTCACATCTTCCCAGGGTCTTTCCGGAACTGGCAAAGGCTTGTAGAGACCTTTGTGAAACACCATCTTGGCCCTTTGACAAGTAGAACAACGATTAACCACATGATGAACCGTGGCTAACATTTTCGGCCAATAAAAGTGAGCTTGAAGAAGCTCCATTGTTTTTTGAATCCCAACGTGACCAGCTAGACCTCCTCCATGAGCTTCATGAATCAACAAGCTTCTAATTGGACACTTAGGAATGCATAACCGATTTCCCTTAAAAAGAAAGCCATCATGTAAGGAAAATAAGTCATATACTCCATGAACACACTTCTGCATTACTCCATTGAAATCGCCATCTTCCTTGTAGTATTCCTTGATCAAATCAAACCCAAGGACCTTTGCTTCGACAACTCCAAGCAAATTATGCCTCCTAGATAAGGCATCCGCAACAACATTAGCCTTTCCACTCTTGTATTTAGAAGAAAAGTTAAATGTTTGCAAGAATTCAACCCATTTAGCATGTCTTGAATTCAACTTCTTTTGTCCATGGATGAACCTTAAAGATTCATGATCCGAATGCAATATGAACGGTTGTGGCCTCAAGTAATGTGACCAATGATCTAGAGCTCGTACCATAGCATAGAACTCTTTATCATAGGTGGAATAATTCAACTTGCCTTGACTCAACTTCTCACTGAAATAAGCAATTGGACGCCCTTCTTGAATCAAAACTGCTCCAATCCCCTTCCCACTTGCGTCACATTCCACTTCAAATGGCTTGGAAAAATCAGGGAGTGCAAGAATAGGGGTATTGCACATTTTCTCCTTGACTTCTTCAAAGGCCTTTTGAGCTTGTGTAGTCCATCCAAACGTCCCTTTTTTAGTACACTCAGTTATAGGAGCCATGAGTGTGCTAAAATTCTTGATAAATCTTCTATAGAAAGAAGCTAGGCCATGGAAAGAACGGACCTCCGTGAGTGTTTTCGGACTAGGCCATGATTGAATTGCTTCAACCTTGCAAGGATCCACCTTCACGCCATTACCTGAAACTATGTAACCAAGAAAAGTGACCTCATACAACATAAAATCACATTTTTCAAGTTTCCCATACAATTTTTGTGTTCTTAAAACAAAAAAAACTTGAAACAAATGATCTAAATGTTCATCCTCATTTTTAGAGTAAATAAGGATATCATCAAGGTACACCACCACGAACTTGCCAAGAAACGGCCTCAACACCTCGTTCATCAATCTCATGAATGTGCTAGGTGCATTGGTCAATCCAAACGGCATCACGAGCCATTCATACAACCCATGCTTTGTCTTGAATGCAGTCTTCCATTCATCACCTCCCCTCATACGAATCTGATGGTAACCACTCCTCAAATCAACTTTTGAGAATACATTTGACCCACTCAATTCGTCCAACATATCATCAAGTCTTGGAATCGGAAACCTGTACTTGATAGTAATATTGTGAACAGCTCTACTATCAATACACATGCGCCAAGTACCATCTTTTTTAGGGACCAACAAAGCAGGAACCGCACATGGACTCATAGACTCGCGCACATAACCCATACCCATCAACTCTTCAATTTGTCTTTGCAACTCCTTAGTTTCTAAAGGGTTACATCTATAGGCAGGTTTATTTGGTAGAGGTGCGCCTGGAATGAGATCAATTTGATGCTCAATTCCTCTCAAGGGTGGTAATCCCTTAGGTAACTCATCAGGAAAAACATCCTCAAACTCCTTAATCAATTTTGCAAGTCTAGGATTTTGACTCACAAATTTTTCATGGATTTCTTTAGAGTACAACATGAATATCTCTCCCTCACCTTCAAACTCCCTCTCAAATTCTTTACAAGACAATAAAGAAATTTGTGATTTTTGTGGTTGTGAAAACCGTGGGGGTGGTAAAGGGTGCAATTTCTTTTGTTTCCCTTGGTGAGTGATAGTGTAAGTGTTATGGTACCCATCATGAATGGATTTTTTATCAGATTGCCAAGGTCTACCAAGAAGAATATGACAAGCATCCATTAAAACAACATCACATAATTGACTATCATGATATGAACCAATCGAAAAATTCACCATGCATTGCTTTCTAACCCCAGTACTAGCATTAGAATCTAACCAACTCAATTTGTAAGGATGTGGATGATTAGTGGTGGTAAGCCCCAGTCTAGACACTACAGTTTTCGACACAGTATTAGCCTCACTGCCCCCATCAATAATTAAATCACATACCTCGTCACCAACTTTACATTTGGTGATGAAAATGTGTTGCCTTTGTGGCGCCAAAGGTTCCTCCACACGAGCTTGCAATGCTCTCCTAACCACCAAGTTCGTTTTGTCCTCTATCTCAGGATAGCAATGGTCCTCCTCCTCATTCTTTTCATGCGGAGTCACGTCCTTCTCTTCTTCAGACTCAAATTCCTCCCAATTGATGCTTTGGGTGGCTATGAGTTTAACCTCTTGCATGGTTAAGGCTCTTGAATTAGGACAATCTTTTTTATAATGTCCTCTACCTCCACACTTGTAACATACAATGTCACTAAGCTTGAAGTCTTTCGTGTTCTTCTTAGATGGCTCATTAGACTTGTTAAAAGAAGAACCCTCCTTCGAGGTGAAGGGTGGTTTACGTACCACTGGAGTGGTGGTAGGTGCTTTCTTCTTTTTCCTTTTCGCATCAAACTTTGTCACCAGCTTGCAAGCTTCCACAAACGTGAGGTTAGTGTAACCTTCAAGTTTGTCTTGTAACTCTTGATCCAACCCAGCTACAAAACGTCCCAATTTCAGTTCTTCATTTTCAGTCACCTCACACACAATGGCAAGCCTATCAAACTCTTTGATATAGTCTTCCACTGAGTCGCCATTTTGTTGTAGTGTACTCCACTTCACATACTGATCTTGCTTGTAATTGTGGGGAATGAAACGATCTCTCATTCTTTTCTTCAGCTTTTCCCAAGTGGAAATGTGAGCCTTACCCCTAAGGGTACGCCCTCTTTGTTCTCCTTGCAACCAATTGTCACCATAGCCCTTCAGTTTGACTTTGGCTATCTTGTACTGTTGAACCGTCTCATGGATGTCCTTGTAATCAAAGTATCTTTCCAAGGATTTCTCCCACTCCAAGTACTTCTCTGGATCAAGTGTCCCATCAAAGGCAGGAACGTCCACTTTGAGACTCCTATCTTCCCTCCTAGGTGGAGGTTCTTCACCTTGATCTCTCCTGTCTTGCTCGTTCATGAGCCTTGCCATCAAGGCAGCAAGATTTCCTTGTAGATTGGCATTGGTTTCGGCCAACCTTTCCTGACTAGCAATGGATCGATTAAGAGCTTCCAATGCTGTCCTCAGGTCTGGATTCTCTCCCATGGTATGTAGGTATTCGACCCCTTTGGAAAAATTTAAGAAAATTTTCCCCCTACCTGACGTGCCAAATGATGTGTAAACAAGATGAGAAACCTTGTTACAATAATGATAAGTTAAACAGAAGGTCAAATGATTTTAAGTTTCAATTGTCACGAGATCAGTTTAGTTAGGGGAACACTCACCCTAAGCTAAGGATATAGCAAAGAGGAACTCTCACTCGTTTGCTTGGGATAGTTTAGATAAGGGAACTCTCACCAAATCGTAAACTACAAGTTTTAATCTTGGGAACTCTCACCAAAACTAACACTCTTCAAATTCGGATACTCAAATTTGGAAAACAAAGTGAACTAAACACAAGTCACTTCAATTATCAAAACACACGTTTTGGGCAAATATTCTTGGATGTCTTTTCATTCATTCAAAGTATGCTATTTATAGCATCCATACAACCTTTTCACTTGCCTACTTTAATTAACAAAAAGAAATAAACAAAACGAAATTAACTAAGGAAATAAGTGGTTAATACACGCCCCACTTAACTCCATTACAAACATAATTAAACTAATTTAAAAGAACTAAAACCTAGGCTTGAAACAAGGGAAAATAATCAGTCAAAATAGCATCCAAAGAGCATCTCCCACACGCCCAAAACAGCTACTCTTTCAAGTCTTCGTAACTCCCATTTCAAAGCCTTGATTCACGCCTTTTATTCAAACTTTGTAACTCCTATTTTAATGCCTTTATTCTAGCAACAATATCCACACGTAACCCCCAAGTAATGAGGTGCAATGTTCAGCCAACAAACGCCCATTAAATGCCATGAATCATGCCACTTTAATCAGCCCAAGTAACTCACAAACGGCTAGCATGAAATACGCCCAAACTGTCACCAATTTAACTTGTAACCGACGCTTATTAAACGTGCATTTGGAGCTTGGAAAACCGTCACTTGCTAGATACTTCCTACAAGGTTAATTACACTAAGTGAAGTGCAACCCCTTGTAAAAACTTTCGGACCAAAACCGTGCAACGGACTAAAGAATGACTTGGACAGAAATAATTCCCTTGCATTGTCTTGAACTTGGACCTCAAGGCCTTGACCACTTGGATCGTCTTGAACATTAGAACCTTGACCATATTGGTCATCCTCCTCTTCTTCAGAAGGAATTGCCCTCAATTCGTCATCATCAAAGTAAGGAGCAAGGTCACCAACGTTGAATGTGCTTGAGACACCAAATTGGCCCCCCAAATCAACCTTGTATGCATTGTCGTTGATCTTTTCCACGATTTCAAAGGGTCCTTCGGCTCTTGGCATAAGCTTGTTCTTTCTTTTGCTAGGAAACCTCTCTTTTCTCATGTAAATCCACACCAAGTCACCAACTTCAAATTGCTTCACGTTTTTCACCCTCTTGTTTGCTTGTTTCTTGTAGACTTCATTTGCTTTCTCAATGTTCTTCCTAACTTCCTTGTGTATCTTCAACATGAACTCGGCTTGTTCCTTAGCTCCACCATGAACGAATTTGTCTTGTGGCAAAGCTATGAGATCAATAGGAACATAAGGATTGACACCATAGATCACTTCAAAAGGAGAGTATTTTGTAGTAGAACTAGGAGTTCGATTGTAAGCAAACTCGGCATGAGCTAGCTTGACATCCCAATCCTTAGCACTCTTACTAACCAAGGTCCTAAGCAAAGAACCAAGTATTCTATTCACCACTTCAGTTTGACCATCGGTTTGTGGATGATGTGATGTAGAAAACAGTAACTTTGTTCCCATTAGACGCCATATTGATTTCCAAAAATGACTAAGGAACTTTGTATCACGATCGGACACAATGGTACGTGGCACCCCATGAAAACGAACCACTTCTTCAAAATATAACTTAGCCACTTTCATAGTGATGTGAATCAGGAGAGAAATTCTTTTGAAGAGCCAATTGTATTGATTTTGAGTCCAATAGGGTTCGAACTTGGAGGGAAGAGTCAAGATTGGGTCACATGCGTGGTCATCAAGGAAGAAGCAAAGGACCAGTTGGGTTCCGACGACGGCAGCGGTGGCGACGCGCCGATCTGGGTGCCACGCTCCGGCTCCCTAGCTCCGGCCTGAGTCCAGCTACACGGCGGTGGGGCGCGTGTCGATGATGGCGGCGCGTGACGTGGTGGTTCGGCGGCAGTACGAAAAGAAAGATTTTCCTTCCTTAGTTTTTTCTAGAGTTTTGCTTGCAAGTTTTTACCTTTCACTTGAAAGGGTTTTTCTTGGTTTAAGCACTTAGGATTCCTTTTAATTTCTGTTATTTTAGCTTAATAAGTTTCCTTAGTTGATTAGGATTTGTTTTAGGAATTATAGACTAAGTTAAACTAGTCTTACTACTAGTTTCCTAAACTAAGTAGAACTAGTTTTCCTATTCTATTTAGCTTACTTGGAGCTAAAGGCTAGGGACTTGTCCTAGTTCTATTAGACTTAGAATTAGTTAGTTTTTAGTCTATAAATAGGGGATTTTCGTGGCTTTGTAGACATATGACAAATACACAAAAATTCAGTTGAATAAAAATTCATTGTTTAGCTTTTTGCTTAAACGTTTTGCTAGTTTTCAATTCAAGGAGTTGTTTTGATAATTAGAACGTTCAACACTTAGTTCTAGGAGTAGTCTAAGTTTTGTTCATCAAAGTACTTAGTTCCAGGAGTGGTCTAGGTAATTTGAGAGGCGTTGAATTCGTTCCAGGAGTGGTCGTTTTCAAAGTCATATCCGGTTCGTTATTCTTAAGTTGTTCGATTTTCTTAGGAAATTCGAAGGGCTTGTGTTACTTGTGTGATTTTAGATTCTTTATTAAGTTAAGGGGTTTAAATCCACATCACATAGCATCTTCGGTCTTATGACAAGGAATGAAATGAGCCATTTTCGAAAACCGATCAACAACCACCATGATTGAGTCTTTACCCCTTTGAGTTCTGGGTAAAGCCACAATGAAATCCATGCTCACATCTTCCCAGGGTCTTTCCGGAACTGGCAAAGGCTTGTAGAGACCTTTGTGAAACACCATCTTGGCCCTTTGACAAGTAGAACAACGATTAACCACATGATGAACCGTGGCTAACATTTTCGGCCAATAAAAGTGAGCTTGAAGAAGCTCCATTGTTTTTTGAATCCCAACGTGACCAGCTAGACCTCCTCCATGAGCTTCATGAATCAACAAGCTTCTAATTGGACACTTAGGAATGCATAACCGATTTCCCTTAAAAAGAAAGCCATCATGTAAGGAAAATAAGTCATATACTCCATGAACACACTTCTGCATTACTCCATTGAAATCGCCATCTTCCTTGTAGTATTCCTTGATCAAATCAAACCCAAGGACCTTTGCTTCGACAACTCCAAGCAAATTATGCCTCCTAGATAAGGCATCCGCAACAATATTAGCCTTTCCACTCTTGTATTTAGAAGAAAAGTTAAATGTTTGCAAGAATTCAACCCATTTAGCATGTCTTGAATTCAACTTCTTTTGTCCATGGATGAACCTTAAAGATTCATGATCCGAATGCAATATGAACGGTTGTGGCCTCAAGTAATGTGACCAATGATCTAGAGCTCGTACCATAGCATAGAACTCTTTATCATAGGTGGAATAATTCAACTTGCCTTGACTCAACTTCTCACTGAAATAAGCAATTGGACGCCCTTCTTGAATCAAAACTGCTCCAATCCCCTTCCCACTTGCGTCACATTCCACTTCAAATGGCTTGGAAAAATCAGGGAGTGCAAGAATAGGGGTATTGCACATTTTCTCCTTGACTTCTTCAAAGGCCTTTTGAGCTTGTGTAGTCCATCCAAACGTCCCTTTTTTAGTACACTCAGTTATAGGAGCCATGAGTGTGCTAAAATTCTTGATAAATCTTCTATAGAAAGAAGCTAGGCCATGGAAAGAACGGACCTCCGTGAGTGTTTTCGGACTAGGCCATGATTGAATTGCTTCAACCTTGCAAGGATCCACCTTCACGCCATTACCTGAAACTATGTAACCAAGAAAAGTGACCTCATACAACATAAAATCACATTTTTCAAGTTTCCCATACAATTTTTGTGTTCTTAAAACAAAAAAAACTTGAAACAAATGATCTAAATGTTCATCCTCATTTTTAGAGTAAATAAGGATATCATCAAGGTACACCACCACGAACTTGCCAAGAAACGGCCTCAACACCTCGTTCATCAATCTCATGAATGTGCTAGGTGCATTGGTCAATCCAAACGGCATCACGAGCCATTCATACAACCCATGCTTTGTCTTGAATGCAGTCTTCCATTCATCACCTCCCCTCATACGAATCTGATGGTAACCACTCCTCAAATCAACTTTTGAGAATACATTTGACCCACTCAATTCGTCCAACATATCATCAAGTCTTGGAATCGGAAACCTGTACTTGATAGTAATATTGTTAACAGCTCTACTATCAATACACATGCGCCAAGTACCATCTTTTTTAGGGACCAACAAAGCAGGAACCGCACATGGACTCATAGACTCGCGCACATAACCCATACCCATCAACTCTTCAATTTGTCTTTGCAACTCCTTAGTTTCTAAAGGGTTACATCTATAGGCAGGTTTATTTGGTAGAGGTGCGCCTGGAATGAGATCAATTTGATGCTCAATTCCTCTCAAGGGTGGTAATCCCTTAGGTAACTCATCAGGAAAAACATCCTCAAACTCCTTAATCAATTTTGCAAGTCTAGGATTTTGACTCACAAATTTTTCATGGATTTCTTTAGAGTACAACATGAATATCTCTCCCTCACCTTCAAACTCCCTCTCAAATTCTTTACAAGACAATAAAGAAATTTGTGATTTTTGTGGTTGTGAAAACCGTGGGGGTGGTAAAGGGTGCAATTTCTTTTGTTTCCCTTGGTGAGTGATAGTGTAAGTGTTATGGTACCCATCATGAATGGATTTTTATCAGATTGCCAAGGTCTACCAAGAAGAATATGACAAGCATCCATTAAAACAACATCACATAATTGACTATCATGATATGAACCAATCGAAAAATTCACCATGCATTGCTTTCTAACCCCAGTACTAGCATTAGAATCTAACCAACTCAATTTGTAAGGATGTGGATGATTAGTGGTGGTAAGCCCCAGTCTAGACACTACAGTTTTCGACACAGTATTAGCCTCACTGCCCCCATCAATAATTAAATCACATACCTCGTCACAACTTTACATTTGGTGATGAAAATGTGTTGCCTTTGTGGCGCCAAAGGTTCCTCCACACGAGCTTGCAATGCTCTCCTAAC